>JBAMCP010001933.1:0-16565 GCA_037075105.1 Lissocephala sabroskyi
CCCGACAACCAATACTCGCCGCCAGATCCGATGAAAATCGGGGAGGGCTCGTTCTGGTCAGCCCTCTCGCCAGACCCACCGAGAGGGTGGAATGCGAAATGGAAATGCAGTTCAATTTGTCGCAGGCATTGGCGAGAAAGTAAAGAAAATCTCGCACAAGCTAATCGCATGCAAATTCTGTAACCGACTTCGGCACCTGGCGGATTTTAGGAGTCGAATTAAACCGAACTCCTATAAAATAATGTAAAGATTTGTTTTGTTGAAAGATGGGTTTTAAAAATGAGAGGCAACTAACTTCTTAAAGATGTAAAAAGTCAAATATTGAAATGTTTTTGAGTAATTTAAAGAATTGGGTCAATCATGGACCTTTGGCTTTCCCCAGAATAATGTGAATACGTGGGGCAGTTTAATTCTGCTTGTGTGTCTTTAAAAACTTAGTTCTCAGCTCTTTTAAAAGATGAATTTTAGCTATAACTCAAACTAAACGCAATGGGAAATTGTTGCTCATTATGTTTTGAAGTTCTCAAATTCGTTAATAAATATGAATGTTAAGAGATTTTTCTTGCATTGCCAATGCAGAGATTTTAGTTTAATTTGTTAACAAGCTTACATTCAACTTGTTTTTAAAGAAACAAATCCTTTTTTTTTTTTTTTTTTGAGGCTTACTCACGACAGAAAGATCACTTAGAAGGTTCACAAAAATGGGGACCCGGAAAAAAGTAAGGGCAGAGGCAGAGGAAAAATCAGACTGTGATGCCTTTCAGTTTACTAGGCAGTCGTTAAGAAGGTTAAATATGCTTTAATTCACTAGGATTTTCTGGTCTGGGAAACTATTCTACAAATCTCCATCTTCCAATAATCTACTCCAAGCATAATTATGGGCTTCATTAAAGCCTAAGTTAAGTTATTTAAGAATTAAAAATTTAATTCTAAGCTACAATTAAAATAAATAAATAAATATTTAAGAATTAGTCCTCCTGGTTAGAAATATAGGGTGAATAGATAATTATCCCCAAAAAGAATCTAGGAATGAAAGCAAGTAACAGTAGAGATTACCCGACTGATAAGCTCTGTACTTTTGAGTTTTTGGATTAAAATATATTGTTTTCCAACATTTTATAAAAGAATAAATAAAATTCTTAACCGAACTATAAAAGCCGTCTTCAAATATTTCTGTTTCGAAAGACGAGCAAAATTAAAAATCAACGCAAAATTCTCTAGCTTAAGAGAAACGGGGAAAGGGGCATTAAAACAGATTAATATTGTGATTTTTCCTCGGTTAGGCGCCCGCCATAGAATTGTCAACCCCGTTTAAGTATGCAAAGTATTCCTAGACTGCAATCTCTATAGGGTCATCTAAATTTTGCCAACAACAAAAAACGAACTAAGCCAAAAACAAGTACGGGAATAAAAATCGAACCCTCAGAACCTTTTTAGATGGAGGATATAAAAAATATAAACCAAAGCATGCAGAATAATATGCACATGGTGTGTAATCAATATTTTGGCGATAAAATATTCCGATCATTGTCCAGAAACGGAAGGAGACGCACAAAGGACAACTGCCAGGGCAGCGCATTTAAGGGGGACCAGCCACTCGCACGCTGTTAATTGGGACGGGATTAAGAGCGGCAAAAGGACGGCCGGGCAGCGGTCACCAATGCAATTGCACCCAGTGCACACGCTCAGTCCTTTGTCCCGGGCTCGATGGTCAGATGCGGCGCCGGGCGGCAGACGGCCGGACAAAGACGATGGAGGGAGCAGCGCGGGACAATGCAAAAACGAAAATAATCCGCTTTAAATATAAAATGTAGCAAAACAAAAAGCGGCCTCGAAATGAGGAAAATTGCAGTGGAAAACCCCAGCGACTGAATGCAAAGTGCCTGCGACTGGCGAGAGGGAGGATTCTGGCCGTCATCAGTTGTTCGGCGGCTCCTGGCGCGTATCCCGCTTCCGGCCTCGGCACACGTTTGACCCCGGCCGGCACCTCAATGTGTGTGCTGGCCTGGATTTGTTTGTGCCTTTGGCATCTCAGATAATCACTGGCGGTCCCCGTTTTTCCGTGTGTGTTTTTTGTGATGCCCTAAAAAATAATTTGCATGTCCAACAGAAATCCTAATGAATAAACCAGGCGGGCGGGCACCGAATGTGGGCAAATTGAATGCCGTGGGCATTGAAGTGCGCCACTTTCACTTTTGATTGACACGTGATTGATGTTTCCATTTACAGTGACACATGAAAGGCAATGGCCATTGCAAAATCCTCTCGACAAAGGAACTGCATCCAGCCAAGTGAGAGGTGTTAGGAGCACTCAAATGAGAGTTTTGTCAACTAAAGCTAGGAAATCTAGGCCATCGTTAAGAATATAGAAGATTGCAATTCTAAAGTTGATCAAATTTTCAGTTTTCAGAGAATGTTTATCGAAGTTCTGCCCCTTTCAGCAGATGCTTTATTTTGCTTAATATTTATTTAAAACATCCAGGGATTGGCGCTTTCTTGGCTTTAATTTAAAGTTCAATCGACTGCCTTATTTATTATCAGACTGTTGCTATGAGTTATGCACTAAGCAGACGCTTTATTTTGATTGAAACTTTAATTGAAGTATCCAATGACTGCCGATTTCTTGGCTTTCATTTAAAGTTTAACCAACTGCCTAACTGATTGCCAGACTTTTGCTATGATTTGTGCACTAAGTCAACTTGAGAAACATTCGGGTTTGAGTTTAAAATTTAATATGGTACTTAACTTTAGGGAAGACGTTTTAAGACTTAAATAAAGGGAGGGGTAGCTGGTTTTTGGGACATATTCTGAGTGGAATCTTTATGTTTCAGGGTCACATCAAAGTTGCCGTTTGAAAGGTAAAAGAAAAGATCATTTTGAATGAGGAGAATGTGGGACAGACAGACGGTTTGGCAGACGGACCCATGCCGTCTATTTTACCGTCTTTGTTTCCCTTCACCTTCCTCTATTCGCACTCAAAAGAAAAGGGAAATTTTCGCAGATCTCCTTAAGTTAATTTAAGAATAAGAATCTTATTTCATAGCACTTACCATTTATTTTGTTGCTGTTGTTGTTGGCAGTCCATGTTGTAGTTTTAGATTTATTTTGCTTTAATTAAAATCGCGCGATTTTCCGTTTATATTTGTTGGTTTTGGCGATGGCCCACAAAAAAAAACAAACAATGACTTGCACATTTCTGATCGCGAGCCACTGCCGGAGGCCTGGGCCTGTTGTGCTTTTATACTTTTCCAGGGGCCTGGCCACCGAAGCTTTTAGGCTGAGATCAAAGCTCTGCTCTGAGAGAATTTTCAAAAGCTTTGTATCCAAGAGATTCATGCTCAGAGTAAACAAGTCCAGGGAGAGGACGGACGGCCAGAGTGGACGGAATGTACGGGCATTAAGCCCGATTTTGTCGATAGAAAAGCAATATAAAACTTCGGCAAACAGGCGTAGGAAAAGAGCCTATTTAGTGGATAGACAGGCGAATAGACGGACAGTCTATAGAAAGTGGCCAGTTCAACGAACTGAAGGATTGCCAAGGGAAGACAAACACCCAAAGGCCGAAAGGATTCTCCTCAAAACATACGCACGATGGGCATTTTCGATCTGGGCCACGCGAGGTCTTCTGGATTTTTGGGCACCTGCAAAAGAATAAAAAGCTTTCATCAGTAAAGATCAATAAATTCAAAGAATACCAAAGAGTTCTTAGGCTTAGACTACCGGAAATTGATATACGAAAGGACAGACGGACGGAAGGTAAGCTATCAGATGGGCAAAAGCTGCTCTCTCGAAAAGTGGAGAATAAAGATCGAAATTAATATGAAATATTGTTGATTTTTATTTATGTTCCTTGTGATTTTATGCAGATATATGGATATAATAATTCATTAGAGATAATATATTATATAATTAGTAGGAATTTAAGTTTCATCAAATAATTTTACGCACTTATTTCGCATGCGTGCCTGTCACTGAATCGCCTCAGATAAAAGCCAATTCGAATTTAACTGTCTGCTTTTTTTGGGAGAATTTAACAATTAACGGAAATTTTATTCTCAATTTGGTTAAAAGAAAAACTCTTGTGGTTTTTTGTTTGTTGTGCTTGAAAACCCAATTTGTACATTTTAGCCGTTTTACCAATTTACAAACAACAAAGATTCTAATAAGTTGTTGAGGGGGTCAAATTTTTAAACTCGCATTCAGTAAATAGCAATGAAGTTTAACATATACTCGTGGTTTTTTTTTGTTTGGTTTTTTTTAGTAGATAATGCAATATATATTTTTGGATTTGATTTGTTCTTTATAATTGATTTTACTCGTTTTGTTTCGACTTAAATCAGAGTCACTTATAACACTAAGAAGCAGTCATTTATTCTCCATTTAAATTTACGTGTTGTCGCCACTTGAATCCTGAAACAGATTTCAATTACTGTACAATTCGGGTCGCCCCCTATATCCTCCTCACGCTAATACCTCGACTACAACTACACGTACGTATCTATGTATGTGTGTATATGTAAGATTATGAATAAGACGATGACTTAATAGATCTAAATGGGCGTTTGGGAATATGTGATGTACAATGGATGAAGAGGGCTAACTTAAGGAAACCTAAGCGCAACATTCCAGAAATATCTAGAAAGATTTTCATTTTCGTTTTCATTTGAGACAAAAACAAAATACCAAATACTGCGGCGGTCGCAAAAACAACCCAAACAAAGCGTTTGACATTTCACGCCACTTGGCTGCGGTTGGTTGTCGTCTATTAAACGCGTCCTATGCTACGGTTATGTCAGTAAGATTTCTTTTGTTTTTAAATCAGTCTCATTAGTAGGAAAGTATGTAATCCTTCCCTGGCTATTTGTGTGCGAGTGTTTTTAATTTAGAATTTTTAAACATTCAATTAAATTCAAATAAAGATCAAAAACCAATGAGAGGTTAAATAAAAATCGTTTTTCCTTTTTTAATAATTTTGATTATCATCTTTTATATTTTCCATTGCAATACGGAGTTTGTTCCAGATTTGTGTGGTTGGTTTGTTGGTTTCTCCTCCGGTATTTTCAGTATTTTTAGGGTTTATTGTATATGTTGTTTAGGTATATGTTTATATAGAAATATTGCATATGCTTATAAATCTTAAAAATAGTAGCTATTACTTTCGCTCGCGACTCCCTTAACTGGTTTTTTTTTGCATCAAAATGCGTCTTTGTATCAAATACAAAAATACAAAATTTTTTCTTTTTTTGTTTTTGTTTTTTTCCTAGTCTTAGTCTCAATTAGCGGCCTAAACAAGTGCTGCTCTTCCGCTCCTCGCTCTATACAAGCGCACCGCCCACGGGATGCTCGAGCGCCGGCTTAGAAATACCTAGAGAACTACGAATTGGTGTTGTGTCTTACAGAAGCTGCTGGGTGGAGCTGCTCAGAGAGGGTTTATGTACAATTTACAATTAAGAACTAAATCGCTAATTGCTACTAACAATATGGTATTGATTTAAGCTTACGCGCTAGTCAGCCTCATCAACATTATACGCTTAAATATTTAATTACGGGTAATCAGACAATTAACTAAGCAATTATGCGGTTATACAATAAAAAACGAAGACTAATTGATAGCGTGTTTTCGTCTTATCAAATTTGGTGAAGAGTACACAATGATCCTAGGTTTCGGGTGTCGGTTCGAAGGGGAATTCAATTAATTGATTTAATTTCTTTAGCGTTTAATAGTAGGAAATTGTATAAATATTAAGGCGCAACGTATTGTAAAGTGGTTTTGAGTGATATATGTATCTCTATATATAAATCTCTATAAAGAATTTTGGTTTTAAGATTTCGTAAAGAAATTATGAGAGCAAATCAACCGACTCGGTTTGATTTGCTTTTGAAGATTTAACTATTAACGTTTTTAGGCTTTAGTTGATGCGTTTATGTTTATGTTATGCGTTTATATTATTCATAATTCATATGTTTCGTAATACAAATACAATGTGTAAATGTGGACAAATGGAAACAGTCAAAAGCACCGATTTTTCAGCTAAGTTTTTTATGTTTTTTTTTTTGTTTTTCTTTCCTCTGCTTGGAGTTTTGTTTCGTGTTCTACTAATCATAATAATCGTAATCATAATAATTACTACTTGGATACGCGTTCCTACATTCTAGTGCATTAAGTCATAAGCAAATAAGTTCCCGCCAACACAGTTCCTAATTAGTTTCCTCCTATACAATTGTACAGATTTTTGGTCACCGCGCTGTGTCCTATTGCAAATTGTTCGGTTCTCGTTCGTATACAATAATAATAAAATACAATCAGTGCGAAATCCAGTCGGGCCAAAGTCGAATGGCTAAATTCATTGGAATACTTTCAAGAATTCAGGCCCCCCTCCTTCGCCAAACTGACGACCTTTCTTTATATCAAATATCAAAATACATGGGGTTTTTTTCTTCTCCTTAATGACTACGCTGGTTGATCTACATATGATTAAGATGATTCATTTATGTGGCTGTTTATGTGGGTGTTTATGTATTTTGAAACTCATTGCTTGATTTGAAACGGAAGCTGTTGCTTCCTTATTTTCTGCTGCTGCTTCCCCTTCGCTGATGCCAATGAAATTCAAATAAGGCAACTTGAATTAAAGTATTTTTTCGTGTGAATAGTATTTCTCTCTATATATAAAGTATATGGTTTTATTATGTATATGTGCAATTTTTGGGGGGAGGGCGGGTAAATAGAAACTAAAAATCGATTGTATGCGCAACTGCCCAAAAGGTAAATGCATCAAATTTAATATTTAGTTTTTTGTATTCTCTCGGGGGATATAATTTCTGTGATTTATTTATGTACATCGAGTTCATCGCTGAGAGCGGCGTGCCGAGTTGTTGGCCACGTTTAAAACACGTGAGGCAACAACAACAAATAAACGTGCTAAAAAAATAAATAATTTTATGCATTTTTATCAAAAATAATGCTTTGCTTTTGTCGCTGATTTTTGCTTTTGCTGAGAATCAATTGGCTGCCAATTTTGTGAGATCTTCTTTTGAATTTCAAATAAGAATTTTTCTTTCAATTTGTTTCTTCTTCTTTGCGCGGCACACGCACTCCCCCGCCTGAAGTCGGCTCCTCTCTGACTGCTGACTGACTAAAATCTGCCTGCCTAGATTTATATAGAGCTATAGTAATACCGTTAAGTGAGCGTGTGTGTGTGATCGGTAACGAAAGTTCCTTAAACTAAAAACTTAGACAATTTTTTTATTGCACTTCATTTCCATCGTTCAATGGGAAATCGAATCGAAAAGCGCGCGATTTCGCGTTCTACGTGCATTCGATAATCATCGGCTGGTTGGAGGACTCGATAACCGACGGTCGGTTCTCCTGGGCCTGCACATGCGACGAGTGCATATACGCGCTGGCCTCACCCACAGGCGAGGCCCCTGCCGGCAGGTGCAACGTTTGCTTCAGCGATTTCTGCTGCTGCTGTTGCTGCTGCTGCTGCAGCAGGTGCGCCGGCGGATGGCGGTTGGGCGAGGGCGCCGAATGTTGCAGGTGATGGGGCTGGGGCGGTGGCAGCGTGCTGGCTGTGGTCAGCAGCATGGGGGCCGGTGGCACGCCGTGCTGCTGCAACAGCAGATGGGGCGGTGGTGGGGCTTGCTGTTGGTGCGGTGGTCCTGGCGGTGGCGGCGCGTGGTGCATGTGCAAGGCATTCTGCGGCGGCTGTCCGCCCAGGGAGATCATGCGCGGCGGCGACTGACCACCCGCTGCCATGTGACGCAGGCTGGGGTGCATGTGCTGCTGCAGCTGCTCATAAGCCTCTCGCGAATCCGGCTCGGGCAGATCCTTGTCTAAAAGAAGTCAAAATCAGTAAGGACAGTCTTGTGGATTTTGTGGGGCTGACTTACCCAGGCATTCGGAGGTGGCTGCGGCCGCCATGGCCAGCTCCTCCTCCAGGTTGTTGGGCTTGCAGCTGGTGGTCTTCCAGTGGGTGCGCAGCCCCGAGGCGCTGATGTACTTCTTGTCGCAGCCCTGGCACACGTACGGCCGATCGTTGGTGTGCAGCCGCTTGTGCAGCTTCAAGTGGACGAACTGAGTGAACTTCTGAGGGCACAGATCGCAGGCATACGGCTTCTGGCCGCTGTGCAGCCGCAGATGCGTCTTCAAGTTCGACGTCGACGAGAAGCGCTTCTTGCAGATGTCGCACTGATGCGGCTTTTCCCCCGTGTGCACCAGATGATGCTTCTGCAGGTGGGCCAGCTGGGTGAAGCTCTTCGTGCACACATTGCACTTGAACGGCCGCTCCCCGGAATGGGTCCTCAGGTGGACCTTCAGGTTGCTCAGCTGGCCGAAGGTCTTGCAGCAAACATTGCACTCGTAGTGCATCTTGCCGTCCTTCTTCTTGAGCGGGTAGGGCAGTGATCGGTAGCCGCGCGAGGCCAGCGAGTTGGGGCTCAGCGGACTGCCGCTCCTCGGGCACGAGTTGCCGTCCGGGCTCAGGCTGCTGGGCGGTGAAATGCGTAGCGGGGACAGTCGCTGCAGCGGCGTTAGCGGCTGCATCAGCGGATGGTTCAGCATCTGAGTGCTGCTCTGTAACAGATGCAGATTCGAGGTGGACCCACTCGAGGCATTGGACTGGCGGTCAAACGGCGAATGCGAACTGTGCGGGGGCGAGTGGAACGTGGAGGTGGCCGCATGCAGCACCTGGGCTGCCCCAGCGCCGGCCGAGTAAGGCGAGTAGCCGGCATAATTGGGCGAGTGCGGACCCTCGGCCCCCAGGTAGGCCGCATGGCTGCGCGACGGCGAGAAGATCACGTTGTGGTGGTGCGTGGGCGGCGGTGGCGAGCACTCGCCCTTGATGTGGCCCCTCGCGGCCGCCAGGCTGATCTCGGGCTCGCTCACGCCCACAGACAGCTCCTGGGACTGGCCCAGGTTCGAGGACGAATCCGGGCTGACCACATTGCCGTAGCGCTGGGATTTCTTGTACGAGTAGGCCATCTCCGTGGGCGAGGTGGGTGGCGGGGTGGCCGCATTGGCCTGGCGGCAGGCATTGGCGGCTGCTGCGGCCTCCAGGCGGTGCTGGCTGGTCAAGATCGTCTCCAAGATGCTCGACGAAGACTGGGGAAAGCGCACATAGGCCGGCGAATTGGCCCCCAGCTCGGACTCGTAGTAGGGCTTGCTCAGGGGCACAATGGTCCGAGGCTGGCCGCCGGAATTGTGCTCCAGCACAATGACCGTACTCGAGGCCGGCTGGGTGGTGGTGGTGGTGGGCAAAGTTTCCATATGGTCCTCCCCCAGGCTGGTGGTGGTGGTGGGGCAAATGGACTCATCGGCATGGGCGGCCGCATGCAACTCCTGCAGTTCGTCCTCCTCCAGCGAGGCCACCTGGCTGACCTCCTTCACCGGCTCCGTTTTCACGCAGCTCTTGTTCTTGAACTCGTACTTGAGCGGCATCTTCACCTTGAACTTGCGGTATTCGTTCTTGTCGCTCTCGGCCGCTGCCACAGGCGCCGCCGGCGGCGTGCTGCTCGGCTTCTGCGGCTGGGCTATGACCGTCTCCTTGGGCGCTATGGCCTTCTTCGAGCAGTCCAGCACATAATTGTGCTCGCTCTCGCTGTCACTGGAGTCCTCCGGCGGCGTCAGTCCGTCCTCGTGGCACTCATTGCTGTGGTAGCCTTCGTCCGAGCGCACTGACCTCACGCTGCCGTCCTGGGGCGTCAGCTGGTGTTCGTAATGCGGATCCTTGTTGGATATAGGTGAGCCGGCCGCATCCTTGCCGCAGTCGCTGTTCACCGGCGACCTGTCCTGGCCCATAATAACCGAGGCATGGTCCTGCTTAAGCTGCAGCACGTGACGGCCATGCTGGATATGCGGATGATGGGAAGCCGTCGTGGACACATGGGAAGGCGGACTGCCGCGCCGACAGCACAAACCGTTGGCCGCCGGCGCTGGGGCGCTGGCAGGGCCGCTGCCGCCGCCACCTGCCACCGGCAAATGCAGACCCATGACGTAGGTGATGTGGCTGACGGCCACCTCGGCGGGGATCTCGGGGGCGGGCATGCAGTAGCTTGGCTTCTTGTGAGGCGGCAGCTCGTCGTCCTCCTCCTCCTCGGCATCCTGCTTGCAGGCCCCGAAGATCGTGCGCTCCGGGTCCACATCGTAGCCCAGGCGACTGGCGAAATCCTTGCAGTACCAGACCATCAGCTCCTCGTTGGGCAGAATGTCGCGCGTGGTGTAGAAGTAGATGTTCTCCTGGTGCTGGCAGGCCACCAGGTTCATTACCGACAGGCTGTAGGCCGAGGCCACATAGCGCATCCAGTTGGACTGCGAGCGGTCCGAGCCGTCCAGATAGTAGTAGTCATCGTCTTTGAAGATCTGTCAAGAGAACAAAATCGAAAAACCCATTGGTATCTGGCACACTCGAGAAGAAATACACCGACAAGAGAGACACACTAACGTCCAACGACAACGAGAGAGCAACAAAGAAAGACGGCTAACTACGAGGACGATGACGGAGTGCAAAGAGACACAGAGATGGGAAGGGAAAGGTTAAAATAAAGAATCAAACGAACCAAAGATAAGAAAGTGAGTTAGGAATCCAGAAAGGGGGAATGAGTGAGGTTAAAGTCTCCGAGAGGAAAAATGAGTGCGGTTAATGTCTTTGAGATGGAATCTTAACTCATAAAATTAAATTAGAAAATCAAAGAAAGCTCTGGAAGTGGTACCTTAATATTCCCATAGGTTATATGGCGTGTTCCCTGCACCTGATTATATTCGTATATTTTATTTGTCAGATTATGCAAATTTGGAATTTTGCGTTTGGGAATTTGTGTGTTTGTTTGGTTAACGAGAAGGTTGGTCGGGTAGTCACATGAAATTAAATATAAAATTTAGATAAAAGTTTCGTTTTAGTCATCGATCAATCGGTTAGGTTAGGCGAGGAAAGGAATGATCATTAAGGACCCACAATGAACAATGACCCGCTGAACCAGTTTTTAAATATATAAAAAAATGCTTACCCGCCAGAAATATCGGGCCTTATTCTTATCGTTTGGATAGTTTGAGGTTGGAATGCCTTCGAATGGGCCAAAGCGGGTGCCACGGGGTATGACGCCGCTGCTCCAAACTCCTTCAGTCTGCAAAAGCCAAGAACCCTTTTATTAAAGTATTCCAGTATTTTTGAAGGACTCGTTTTGTACCTTAACATTTGGCGTTGAGTAGATGGTCGATGATTTGAGCGTGAGGCTGCGCGGCAGCGTCTTGTCCGCCCGGTTGGCCAGTCCCCGCTCGCAGGGCACATCGGGCACCAGGTAGACCGCCAGCCGCTCAAAGTCCTCCTCGCGCATGCGCGTCACATCGTAGTCCTGGCTGCCATCTGGTGTGGCACTGCGACTGCGTGACGGCCGACGCGCCGAAAGCTTTGCCGGCTGTGGCTGCTGTTGTTGCTGCTGCTGTTGCTGGTGATGTTGATGGTGTTGCTGGTGCTGCTGATGTTGTTGGTGGTGGCTGGGCAATTCCTGCTGCTGCTGGTTGGCTGTGATGTGCGGCTGCTGGCCTGTTGCCTTCATGTTGGCATAGTCCACGCGATGGGTGGCTGTTGTTGCTGCTGCTGCTGCTGCTGGTGGTTGTTGCCGTTGCAGTGGTTGGTGATGCCCATGCATTTTATGTGGTAAAGCTAATTTGCTGCTCTTGGCTGGTCGGTGAGGCGGTTGGCTTGGCTCTTTATCTGGCTGCTTAGGCTTCTAGTTCTTTTTCTTTAGATTTACTTAATCTGCAATGAAACCAAGAAAAAAAACCGACATTAGTTACAGTTCAATTGGCCGGTAAGTCGACTCCCCCCAGGCCCGCCCCCCTGAGTCTAAGCCAGTCAATGGCCCAGCACTTTTCACTTTTCCTATTAATAACTGCGTCAGAGTCTACCGCCCACAAGAAATTCTCGTTCACACACACACAACTCGGAGTGAGTGAGTCGAATCAGTGGTTCGACTCGGTGTGTGTGGGTGTGCGGGTGTGTGTGTTGCAGTTTCAATGGCGCCGCTTCGTGTTCGTTGCATTCATCGGCAAAAAAAGCGGCAAAAGCGACCAAGTTCGTGGGCTCTCGGCCCCGGCATCGTGTGTGTGCCGGTGTGTGTGCGTGTGTGTGAGTGTGTATACGTCAAACAGTTCAAGATTGCGGCCTTAATGGAGGTTACGTTCATGGCGCCGCCGCCAACGACCGGGAAAATCGGGGGCCCCCCCCAGCCCAGCAAAGCGCCTGCTGTTGGTCGAAAGACTTTCTTATTTTCCTCACTAATTGATTTAAATATTTGACAATATCTGTAGATCAATTCAAGTCTGTTTGCTAATTCTATCCGCCCGGTTGAATTATAGAATGAATATTGTTGCTCCCACCTCGATTGGCACAAAATATTACGCATCACTTTCCGTTTCAGCGCGGTGGGTTGGCTGGGCGGGCGGGCGGCAGGCGTTCGGTGAATTTATTACGAATACGCCGCGTTGGTCGGGGTTCGTTCTTTTTATCTACATTTCGATTTGGCTTTTTAACACTTTAAAAACTCTTTGTAGGCGGGGGAATATTGCTCATGTTTTGGAAATTTAATATTATTATTTTTGGGGGGAATTTCGGGCCTTTGCTTTGCGGTGAATTGGCGGCGTAGTTGCGGACCGACGACGAGGATAATGACGACGGTGACGATGACGAGAAGAACCGACCGCACCGCATACTCAAATGCACTGAGTGAACGGCGGAGCCGACGCTTGAATTTTGTCTTCCCGTTGGACTTTTCCTACCCACACAAGCGCATCTTCCCCGCCCCGAACAGAACACACGGCGGCAATTGCACTCAGCAGATTTTTGTGCCTCAAAAATGCGGAAATCGCTGGGAAAAAAGTTCTACACAAATTCACACAAGCGCAGCTCTTCCACTACTGACCCAAATCCATCAACGAACCCCACTCACACACACGTAGACTCTCTCCCAGTGCACTCAGTGCAATTCCACTCGCTGCGATTCTCGCTCAAGTTCTGAGTTCGTCTGAGTCGGGCGAGTGGAGGGCGGAGGGCGTGAGGCTTTTGAATGCGAACGCTTTCTAGCGCCACTTGAAAGCTCCTCATTTCCCATTTAGGCAATTGCACTTGACTCTGATGATGTCGTCGTTTGATGGCGGGAATAAAAAACAGCGACGACAGACGACCAGGCCACCGACGGCGGACCGCCTCAAGTCGCTGGGGTCGCAATTCCCAATTTATTGTGTAAGGCGCAAAACCGCCAAACGATAATTCAGATTATGAAGATTAAGATCAGGAAATGCAACAAATTCCCTCGAGACTTTGAAATTCAGCCAAAATATTAGAATTTTTAAAGGAATTTTCAAATTCGCGAAGAAATAAATTAAAATTTTTTGAGATCTATTTTTTTTATAAATTTTTTAAAATATTATTGAAAATGTTCTTTTTCCTTTTTTCCTTTGAAATTATAAATCCATGTTCTTTATTTTTATTTGCACTTTCCTTTCACTTCCCACTCACCAAATTCCAATTGCTTCCAATTAGATCGCAAACTATCGACTTCCAATTTGAGCCCACATTTTTTTAATGGATTCTTGTGTCCCATAAGAATTGAGTTAAATTATTTTTCCGACTTTCGATCGATTTTTTATATAAAAAATTACAAAAACTGCCGCTAGAGGGAATCTGTGATCCACACGCACGTAGAATGCAAACTGCACGCGGCGCAGCATAAATGGCGAACTTTTCCCAGAACCCAATTGATTGCGGTCAGTGGCATTGGCGGCAGCCGCAACACGGATGTCTTTTGGCATCTCTGTGTGTGTGCGGCGACGTTGCCGCGTAGTTGCACTTGCACTTGCGAGTGCCGGCGACGGCGGCGGGCACTTTTCCTATTTGTAAATTTTTGATGAGTGCGGAAATGTGTGAAATGAAGGAAAATCTAAGATCAACAAAATATATACTAAATGCAGACAGATAAATAAAGAATCTAAATATATAACTCTGCATTTGTCAATACGCTCGTGGGTGTCTGGGTTGGCGCCGATCGGCCACGAAAATCGCATTTTCTTTCTCTACTTTCGATTTTTCAAAAAGGGTTCGTTCGGGTTCTCTGAGGGCTGGCTAGGGACTCTGCGTCACCACACGGAAGTAATTGCGAGAGAGAGCGCCGAAAAAAGCTCTCCCATCAGCACGAAAACGAAACTAAGCAGATGCACTCGCACACACAGCGAAACAAAAAGTAAAAAGCAGCGGACAGCGCGTCGCTTTGCGTTTCTAATCATCGCACATTTGAAGGACACGGCGATGACGGCGCTGGCCGCAGGCAGCGGCCGGGGGGCGGAAACTATTCCGAAGGGAGTAGACCAGAGACGGCGAGACGTTCCGGGGGTGGCGGGTGGTGCGGTAAATTAAAAATAAATAACGTGGCCACTCACACATGCAAGACTCGCGCCGCCCGACAACGAACACGAACGCATTTCGTGCTTAATTTAAATGGCGGGCCAGCAATTTTGCCAATGCACAAAGCTCGCTCACTCTCATTCCCTCCCCGCTGTTCTGCTCTCACACAGACACACGAAATTTATTTACAAATCGTCAACCGAGCACGTCAGCCACAGCGCCCCCCGCGCGGCTCCCCTGCCATTTTTCTAAATTTTACCTTCATTGCAGTTTAACATTCAACTTGAACGCCGGCGACCCAGCGAGCGGCGTAATCGCTGCCGCTGCCGTTGTCGTTGTCGTCTTTGAGTGCAACTGATAAGATTGTGGCGATTGACAGAGCAAACGACCAGCCGGCATCGCTCATACGCCCTGTGGTTCGATGCAGTTCATTCATTTGAATTATGCCTGGCGAAATGAACTTCCGCGCCTTTGCCCTCGCCGTCGCCGTCGGACTTTATCAAATTGCAATAGGGAAGCGCGCCGAGCGGCTATATTTCAATTCAAGGACAAATTCGCCAACGACCGAATGGGCGGGCGATGATTGCGATAGGAAAACAGGGAAGCGTTCTAAATAAACAAACCGCTTAATGCTGAACATTCAATTGGGGGGGCCTCTCTGTGTGTCTGTGTGTCCATCACGTAACGAATGCAACTGATAAGTGCAGCAATTTAGCTACTTTTTTATATTTGCCAGAAGGAAACAGGACGGTGAATTACCCAGGAAGCAAACACTGAAATCCAACTGGTGTATTTATAAGTTTTAAACAAACACAATTGGCAAATAGAATTGGCAACTCATCGCTAACAAAGTTTCCCTTTCCAATCAGGCGACAACCCGACAAACCGCCCGAGTCAACTAACCTCTGGCCAGTTGCAATTTTGATTCAATTATAGACGAGATTTTCTAGCAGTTAAAATTTAAATGCTATTCTGGTGCCAGGTGTCATTTTTTAAATCTATTCTCGATCTGTTTCTCATTCAAACGAGGAATAAAAACCCAAGAAGTCTGACTGAATCCCAAGCCAATGAAATCAAGGCTAAGAGGTCAAGAGCCAAGGCCTTCTTGTCCTCGTGGCGTATACGTAACATTGAGTGGATTGAATGGAAATAAAGCCCAATTCCCCAATTACTTTGAGAACCCCTTTGAAATATTCCAAGTAAGCAAGTTTGTTATTTGAGTGATTTGAAAATATGCTTGCATTTTTCCAATTCCTTTTTCGAATATGCAAAGTGTTCCAACAGCTAAAAATATCGACATTCAAATGCAGGGCACACACACACTGTGCGTTCAAGTGTGTGTTTGTGTGAGCCAAATGTGCACTGAAGCTAATTGTTAAGAGCGATGCATAAATTATAATGTTTATGTTCGCGAGCAACAACAACAACAAGGAACAAAAAGAGAGGGAGAAACAAAAGAAAATCAAAAGCAAAAGGCAAAATCAAAAGCCGAGCAACCGAACGGGCGAGCGGTGCACAACCCGGAAATGTAAACTGTGAACGAGACAGGGCCACGGGGGGCTGAGGGGGTGGCGGGCGGTCAGCCAAGTGGGCTGGGCGGGCGGTAATAGAATTGTTGTAAAATATTTGCATTTATTTTATGTGCATGCGAAACGAAACCAACGAAAAAGAGAGCGCTGGGCGGTAATTGGCGGTATGCAGGGTGGGCGGGGGAGCGGTCCGCTGATAAAATAGAATCGCCAAGTGAGGATGAGTGGGTGGCTGGGGGGTCGGGACGACTTTATCATCATCATGATGATCATAACCTTGAGTCACAAGTCGAGAATTTGCCGCCTGCGAATTGAATGCAAATTGCCCTGGGGTGGGGGTGGGGTTGGCGGCGAATGCAACTCATCCGCATTTTTCTCTCTGACTTGCCGTCGACCGACCGACCGACCGACCGACCCCCTTGGTTA
This sequence comes from Lissocephala sabroskyi, assembly GCA_037075105.1. Lineage (NCBI taxonomy): Eukaryota > Metazoa > Arthropoda > Insecta > Diptera > Drosophilidae > Lissocephala > Lissocephala sabroskyi. The sequence continues at coordinate 16,349 of JBAMCP010001933.1, forward strand.
TCTAATAGCGCCGAGCGAAGCGGCGGCGTGCAAACAAAAATGAAATTAATATCACAGATTCAAGGGCGGGCGGCCGACAATTTTCGCCATCGAGAAAACAAAAAACCAGGAAAACGAAAACACAAAACAAAAACACAAAACCGCAAAAATCAAAACACATTTGCAACCCCTCAAAAGTCAGCCACCTGACCGACCAGCCGGCCCTTCCCAATCGGTC
>JBAMCP010001934.1:2163-16564 GCA_037075105.1 Lissocephala sabroskyi
TTGGATTCCAACGGATCCCTCGTCCTCTGCTAAGGTTATTTGCACAAATTTTTAGCGTAGACTCATCAACAGGGAAAAGAGCGAAATGAGGAGAAGTGAAAAGAAGAGAATTTAGAAAATAGAATGAAAGATTTGAAACAGGAAGAAACAGAAAGGCAATGGAAATGAAGAAAGGCAATAGAACGAAGAAATTATATATGTAGGAAAATCAGAGAGAGAAGAAACTTCAACTGGCAGGAGAGAAAAGTAGGGAACCTTAAAAGCAACAGAAAGTAGGAAAAGACAGAAAGAAAGTTTGGAAACATTTTACATAAAGATAGGTTGGATTCTTCGATTGATGAAGGATCCTAAGATCAATTGAATAAGAATACCTTAAGACCACTTCTATGTCCTTGTTCTTAAGCCATTTCGATGGATTCTTCCTTTATAATGAATCAATTGAATAAGGGAAACTTAAAAGGAACAGAAAATAGGGAAAGTCGGAATGAAATTTTGGGAACAATTTACCTAAAGAAAGGTTGCATTCTTCGTTTGATCAAGGATCTGAAGACCACTTCTGTGTCCTGGATCTTGAGTCAAATGGGTGGATTCTTTCTTTATAATGAATTAATTGAATACGGGAAACTCAAAAGCAACAGAAAATAGGAAAAGACAGAAAGAAAGCTTGGCAACAATTTACCTAAAGAAAGGTTGAATTCTTCATTTGATTCAGGATATCTTAAGACCACTTTTAATTCCTTTCTCTTGAGCCATTTCGATTGATTCTTTCTTTATAATGAATCAATGTAATAAGGATACCTTAAAACCTCTTCTATGTCCTTGCTTTTGAGTCATTTCGATCGCTTGCTGCCCACGATCTGTGCCTCCAAACCGGCGTCCCTAATCCGGCGCGCGTGCGCCGGCGTACGCGTAAATCCGCTGCCACCGGTCGCTGCTGCTGCTGCTGCTGCCCCTTCGTCAAGTCTCCGGTGCTAATGAGTTGTCAAATACGAGGCCCGAGGGCTGTCCAGTGGTCGCAGCTGTCCATCTGCCCGACTCCATTAAACTGCGGGCCAAGAAATTCAGCTAACGAGGCGCGCTTGCAGGGCGGCGGGTCTTGGAGTTTTGTTTATTTTTCTTGAAGCCAGCGGAGATTAAAAAAACCCCAGCAGCACCAACAACAAGAACCTCTGCCTCTTCGTCGTCGTTGTTGCCCCAAAAAGCAAGCGCAGCGTACGTGGACTCTGTTTTTTTTTTTGGAGTCGCCCAAGTGAAGTTTTCATTTTTTTATTTATTTATTCGCACACGAACCTCCCGACCATGCAGATTTATTTATTATTTGATTTGATTTGGTTTCGTATTTTTTTTTTACTCGTTGAGCATTTTTTCCAGCGAAACGAGGCCCACCAAAAAAACCATACAGGGTGCGCCGGCGCACAGCCTCCGTTCTCTGACCAGATTTTTGCCCAGTGTACAGCGACTGAGAAGTTGGAGGCGCGCGCGCTTCGCGTAGCACAGAAGCCGCTGCTGCGCAGACTTTATAACACACGCTCTTTTGTGTGTGCCCTCCGTCTGTCCAAGTGTCCAACTGTCCATGTGTCCGTGTGTGTGTGTGCGACGATGACGCTGGTAAAAAAAATAATGAATAAAAGAAAAAACCTGTACAAAAAACCAGAAGAGAAAAAAATTTTAAACCAAATACAAAGCGAGCCAGCAACCGCTGCCCCCCCGTCTGTCCCACTGTCCGTCTGTCCTGCTGCTTTGGTTTAGTGCGTGCGGCTTAACTGCAGCAACAAACTGGTCGCCTGCACAGTAGCCCCAGCCCCAGACCAGCAACAACACCGACAACACAGCAGCAGCCATCAGCGGAGAGGAGAGCTGGTCGGTTGGTGGCTGGCAAATTCAGTGTTCCAGCATCGACAGCATCGTCAACCTGATCGCATATTGCCGGTCGGTCGGTCGGTCGAGGCAGCCAACGTCTTGGTCGTGCGTACGTCAGTCACTCCGCCTCGCCGAGGCCTTCACGGCCGGCACATTATGGCTAATAGTTGGGTCGTCGTTGGGCTGACAGGGCGTGGCAGTTTGAGTGCTGTACTTATTATTATGCGCTTGGTAAAGTTCTTCTGCGCTCCTTTCTCTCACTTTGTTGCTGGCTGGGGTTTTCTAGCCTTCTCTGGGCCACTTTGCTGGCGTCCTTTAAGGTCATTAAACGTTCCAGCAATTGGCAAAGTTGTTGTTGTGTTGCTGGCCAGCGATCTTGGCCTCTTAATCATCCATTCGAGTTTAGGGGTCATCGCGAGGCTGTAAAATAACAAAAGTAATTAAATTTGCCGCCTGATCTGTCTGTCAATTCGTCATTTCGCCGGCCCGGCCGATTAATCAAATCGAAAGCAGCCCCTCGGGGGAGGACTGAAGGTCAGGCTGTGGGGTTAATTTGTAGGCTGTTGTGTTGCCTTCATTTCTCCGAAATTTTCATGAATATCAACTTAATTAACTCTTAACTGTAAAATACGCGTTCCGGAGAAAGCCCCGCCCCCTCCCGCCCCGCCTTTCAATTCATGCATTAGCATTGCACTGCGACCGGCCACGTCGGCAGCGTGACGCCGATAGCAGCGGAAATGATTGCGTATACGACGAGGGCAACGCCGACAGCGCTGGCGGAGGCCGCCCCTGCCCATTTACAGCACTAGGGAGGATGGGGGCGGCGGTCGCCCAAGTCGTAATAATTATGTTGATGGAATATTCATAACAGGAAATCCCTTTACAGCAGCACCAACAACAACAACAGCCCGGACGGGCACTGTGATTAAAATTACATAGACTCATGCACAATCAATGCAAATGAGCGCATTGGAATGGGAAATTCGAATCGAGGCAATGAATCCAAATGAAAATGCTGGTCCGAACCATCGACACGGTCTTTTTGAGAACTCCAAACCGCAGTTGCTTATTCGAATATCAAATTGGTAATTGAATAGATTTGGGGGGTCCCTAAAGAGGGTTTGGGGTCTTTAAAACAATCTTTTTATGGTTGTAATTTTGGTCAACTTTTGATGGGTTTTAATTCCTTAACGTTTCAAATCTGTGGAGATCCAAAAAGACTTCCTGTAGATTCATTTCCTTTGCTTAGATTCCATTCCTGAGTTCATGAATCTTTGTTGAGTGCACTCTTGAATGTTTTTTGAGTTGGAAATACTTTTTCCTGTTAGGTGGTTGTAATTTCGGTCAATTTTTGATGGGTTTTTATTCTCAATCCTTTCCAATCTTTGAAGAGACTTTTTCTCCTTATAGGTTCATTTCCTTTGCTAAGATTCCATTCCTGTCTTGTTGGTTGAGTTCATGAATAGCTTTTGAAGGCACTCATGAATATTTTTTGAGTTGGAAATACTTTTTCCTATAGTTAGTTGGTTGTAATTTCGGTTAACTTTTGATGGGTTTTTAGTCTTAATTGTTTCAAATCTTTGGAGAGATTTCTTATCCAAAAAAACTCCATATAGATTCATTTCCTTTGCCAAGAATCCATTCCTGTCTTGTTGGTTGAGTTCATGAATAGCTTTTGAGTGCGCTCATGAATATTTTTTAGGGTTGAAACTACTTTTTCCTATAGTTAGTTGGTTGTAATTTCGGTCAACTTTTGATTTGTTTCTATTCTCAATCGTTTCAAATCTTTAGAGATTTTTCATCCAAAAAAACTCCTTATAGATTCATTTCCTTTGCTGAGATTCCAATCCTGATTTGTTGGTTGAGTTCAAGACAGTTGAGTTTCCTTTAAAAAGTTGCCAGTGTACTCATGAATATTTTTTGAGTGAACTCATTAATGTTTTTTGAGTTGAAATAACTTTTTTCTATAGTTAGTTGGGTGTTATTGTTTTCTGTGATTGGGATTCGTATTTTTTTTTATTAACGCCCTGCGAAAGCAACAACAACAACCCCGGCAACTATCACTTTATACAATGCCGCGCTTATTTGGATAAACCCCAACGCCCAGGCCCCGCACCCACCCACATGCCCCAGGCCCGTTCAATATCAACCAGCAGCAGCAGCAGCAACAGTAGCAACAGCAACAGCAACTCATCCACTTCATACACGCGCAATCAGTCATTCAGTTAGTAAAGCCAAGCGACCCATCCATCCATCCATCCAGCCAACCATCCATCCGCCATCCGCTCGGCTCGGCTCGGCTCATTCACAAAACACTCAGAGTTGTCGTTGTTGTTGGTGTGGCCGCCCCGTTGCCTATTTTTGTATGCGTAACGCAATCTATTCATAAAATGAAATTAAATAAAATAAAAATACGACAACAACAGCAGCAGCGACAACATCAACAACAACAGAAAAACAATATTTTCATTTACAAGACCGGAAGAGCACTTCCTCCGTTCATGTGGCTCTCTGACTGCCATCAATCGCAGCGCTCTCAAGATAGAAGCACCACCACCACCACCACCACCGCCACAACCACCAACAACAATGACAGCCCCACGGCGGTGCTCGGTCTCATCGTTCATAGCGCTTGGCTGTTTGGTGGCCGTGCCTTATGCTAAATGCTAATTCACCCAGTCACCCCAACCCAATCCGAACCACCCACGCCCCCCATCCCGCCTCCCCCCTCGGATGGTGGCCCGTGCTTAAAATGCAACTGTGCGGATTGCCATCTCCCCGCCTGTCCACCTCCACAGTCCGCTGATCGGCTGGTTAGCTAGTTTTTTGTTCCGCCTCCGTCCGGTGCGCTGGGCTGCCGGATTCTCCATACAAAATATGGAATTGTTTCGAGTCCGTTGTTATCATCGGGAAAGGCAGGGAAAAGTTGGTGGGGGGGACGCTCATTGGGAATGCACTGCCATGTGTGTGATTTTTATTGAAGCCTACGAAATTATAAAAACTACGATTTATGCGAATTGAATATCTGAGGAGATTCGTTTGGTGGCTCCTATAAAAAGGCCTACGGAGGGGAGACTACGATTGCCAAAAGGCGGAATGGAAGGGGAGGGAAAGTAAAGACCTGTGAAGGATTATGTGTTTATTGAAAACCCAGGGAACTGGGAAAACTAGATTCAGATCTTAACAAAGTTCTTATCTGGCGTATTTCTGTTGATCTTCAGTATTTGCTCTCTCTAAAAGTCATGAGGCCTTTAATTTGATGTTTACGATCTCTCAAGACTGTTCCCAGGGTCAAGAACTGATCCCAAGATAAAACTTCAGCTTAAGCTTTCCAAGATTCTAGAATTTCTATCACCAAACTGTTTTAGGGAACTGAAGATATTTTCTTGCTTTAAGTTCCTAACAATTTCATTCAATTTTTAATAATTTAACTGGGGAAACTGGAGTCAGATCTGTAGACTGTCCAGAGGTCTTTAATTTGTCGTTTAAGAAACTTTCGAAACAGTTGAAGTTAAGAATTCATTCCAAGATAAAAACTTCTGGTTTAGGTGTCCAAGATTCTGGAATTCCTATCACCAAACTGTCTTCCGTCTTTAAATTCATTCCTTAACCCGAAATTCCTGACAATTTTTTAATAATTTTCGTGTTCTTTTCTTTCAGATATCGCCGATCCAGCATTCTGATCGGTGAGTACCCAAATTTTCTGTTATATTCCCTGGCGATCGGTTATTTACGTTGGAAAGTCCTTAACTGTTCTCGCTCCTCGTAAAAATCGCATTTTTCTGTTTGGAATGAAAATTTTCCGCAAATTAAATTAAGCAAGCCCCCAACCTTTGCCGCCTGCCCCGCGTGGCGCCCCCGGGGCCGTCAAGGCAACCAAAAACATTTAGTTATACATTTTTGAAATAACATTTACGAAAATTTGGCGCCAGCTCTGAATGATGGGGGGGAGGGAAAGGCTGGTGGCCGGTGGCTACCTGAAGTGCTCATTAAATTAAAGCGTAAAACTCAAGAAATTCACATGAAGAATTTTTCACGAAAAACCCAAAAGAAAAACAAACCCCGCGCGAGATCGTGGGCGCGTCATGCCGAGCACACGGCATCGTTTTATTTATAGTCTCAACTCAAACAGGTGTAAACCGTAAAATGGCAAAACATTGTTTAAATCATTTAATTGTAAACTCAAAAAGCGCCGGGTTGCCGTCAGCAGCTCCCCCCTCCCAACCCCAATGCCAGGGCCAGCCACTGATGGCTGTCTAAACAAAAGAAAACTGCTCCGATCCTGAAGTGTCCTGATTTTCCAAGAAACTGGGTCGTCGTTGGCAGGCCTTCAAAGGCTTCTTTTTGGCACGCGGCTGAAGGTCTTGTCGTCGGCCCGCTGCGCATGCCCAGCTTAATTTGAATTATCTGACCGTAAATAACCGCCAATGGATCCACCGACTGACCCGGGGCTCCTTCACGGGGACAGGTACCGCCCTCTCCGTCCTTTCGTGTTTTTCTACGTGCTCTTTCTTTATTTTCTTTCTCGGTTCTGCAAGGGGAAAAGCGTAAATATTTTTTATCATAAACAAAAGAACCAAACGCACAAAGGCGTCTTTGAATCCAAAGACCAGGGAATTCTCTTTTTTTTCTCTGACTTTGGGGTGAAGTTTGGGATGCTTTCTTCTTTTTTCAATTCCTTGAATTAATTTAGTTAGCAAAAGAAAAGCTTCCTGGAACCTTCAGAGAATTATCTCCTAACTCGAGAGATAGAAGAAGGTCTTCATTATTTGAAAAGAATGTTTAAATTCAAAGAATCTACTTGAAAGTCCGATTAGAAATTTCTCGAATTCCTTTAAGCTTCTCATTTTCTCCATCTCAACTTTAGATTTCTTGCCCAAGTTCCTCCCTCTCTTCTCTCTATAAAAAGAGTATATTCTTGTTCGTTCATTTGTTGTGTCTGTCAGAAAGTCTTTTCTGGGTTCCAAAGATCGAAGACAGAAGATCCCAACACCGCAGATCAGTTGGGTTCTTTTTCGAGGCGGGGGTTTCATCTTCTTGGGCCGCTTTTGTGTGCCTGGGCAATCACCGTCGTCTCCACTGGGCTGCCGCCACTCAACAGAAAGACAAAGACAATCAGCCTGACGGACAGACAGTCGGACAGACAGTTGGACAGATCCGGCCAAACTGAAACCCGTTTAGCACGCGTTACAGGCGGCTGCCCGTGTTGGCTTTCAAAATGTTTGCGGTCCACTCTTCACGTACGCAGCCTGCCACCCTTGGGAGTGTGCGTGTGTGTGTTTGTTTATGCCGCATGTAAAATGGTCAAGTCGATGGGCAAATTCCAAGCCGATTGCCCTGTAATCCAGACCAGCTAAATGTTGATTATAAAGCGCCCCCGCAGGCCTTTCGGTGCCCCCCTCCACTTGCCCCACTCGTAATCTTTACCGCCTCCGTTGCTGGGCTGCCTCGTCTTCTTTCAGTTGTTGTTGTTGTTGTTTTCCGGCTTTGGCAACAGCCACTGCGTGGGCTCATTCTGGAATTTCTACACTCATTCTTGATTGTTTCGTTTCGTTTTACGCTCTGGGCCATATGGGTTGCATTCCAGTTGAATTGCTCTCGGATCGCCTTCGCTTCGGGACAGGCCAACATCCACAACAACAACAACAACCTCCGAAAAGTAAACTCAAAATGTGGCGACCCAAAAAACACACACACACACTTCAGTCCGATCGGGGATGGCATGCGAGCCGAAGTCGCTCTGAAGAAGATAATAAATTTGAATTTCAATAAATTATTTTGTTGCTGTTGATGCCGCGCGCGCGTAGAAGGTCCGAGTGACAGTCGCCGGCAGGCGGCGCGGGGGGGGGGGAGTAGAATTCGTGCCTGGTCATCGGTTGGGCTGTGCATCCCATGAATTTCATTCAAAAGTTGTTTGGCAATTTGCTGGTCGTCTTCGCTGCTTTGTTCGTTTCCTTTATGTCTTTTTTGGGGATGATCTCCGGCTGTTTACATTCGGAGGATCTACGCCTATGCCCATAAATTTAAGGATAAAGCAATCAAAAAGGTGAAATTCTCTTGTTTCCCTGACGAGTGTTAATGGGAATCTCAAAGGCAGCTCTATAAGAGTCCTTTTGGGGGTAGGAATCCTTGGCTAGTTGGGTCTTGAGAGATGGAGGTCTCATGGTTAACAGATTCTTTGGTTCTGTAAATGTTTTGGGATTTCTTCCGTAGAAATGATCTGAAATACTTTTATGATGTTCTTGGGATCGTTATTTCCTGAAATCTGAAGATTTTTGGACAGGGCGTAGATTATAAATTTTCTCCTCTTTAGATCTTCAAGTTTGTCTTATAAAGTCTTTATTCTAAAATCCACGATCTATAGATTTCTGAACCTATGAGTCGTGGTTTCTAAACTGACAATTATTTGGGACTTTGCGGTTTCATTTATGGTATTTGGGTTCTTATTAAATAGCGGAACTGAAGGATCCTAAGCCTGGAATTCTTTTGATCCCGTTTGTCGTTTTTGGGTTCTCTTGTTGGTTTTCATTCAGATCTTTTAGTTGGGCTGATCTTAATCTCAAAGATAACAAGCTTCCTAAGGTTTTTATGGCTTGAACTCCTGAGTCTTTCCAAGTCCAAAACAGTAGACTTCTTGGTTTTTAAATTATCAATTATATGGGACTTTGCGGTTTCAATTATTTGAGTTTTTAGCAGAATTAAAGGATCCTAAGCCTGGAACTCTTTTGACCCCGATTGTCGTTTTTGGATTCTTCGGTTGGTTTTCTCTCAGATCTTTGAGTTGGGCTGGGTTTAATCTCGAAGATAACAAAGCTCCCAGTGTTTTTATGACCCGAACTCCCAAAATTCTTCTAATCGAAAACAGTGGACTTCTTGGTTTTTAAATTGATAATTATATTGGGTACAATTATTTGGGTTCTTAGCGGAACTAAAGGATCCTAGCCATGGAACTCTTTAGATCTCGTTTATCGGTTTTGATTCTTCGGTTGGGCTGTTTTTAATCCCAAAGATAAAGAACTTCTCAAGGTTTTTATGACCTGAACTCCCGAAACTTTCTTGAACGAAAACAGTGGACTTCTTTCTTGGTTTTTTGGGGGAATCGATCTTAAGAACTTAATGATCACCTGCAGCCATAAACGGTGTTTGTGAGGAGAATGCAAAACCTTCTGAGAGAGATTTTCTGGAACTTGCACATCATAAAACCTTCGACAAGTCTTCGTCGGCGGAGCAGAAGAAAAGAAACAAAATTCCCCCAAATAATCGAAAAAAAAAAACAATTGGAACTTTACACCCACACACACACACACGCACACACTCTCTTCGGACTGGTGCTGTGACCTTTGGGGTTTAATGGGCCATAAAAGTAAATTCCTCTAATTGACCACAAAGTGCCCGGAGCGGCTCGAGGAGCCGAAAATCTTCAAGCTCCCCTCCTCGCACAGCGTGACATCTGTTCGGGGTATTAAAAATCATATGTAAAACATAAACTCTGGGACACCTGAAGAGCAGCCCCGACGATCGTCCGACTCTCAGGCATTAATTCATGGAAATTCCGTCAAAAAGAAATTTCTGGGCTCTCTCACTCCCGCCGCCACATGAATACCAGTTTAGCCCTGGCAAATGAAGCTGGAGAGCAGAAAAAAAACCGAAAACTGACAAAGCTAACAAACAACCTTCGTCATTAGCCAAACTATGGCATGTCAACGAAAATTAGCATTTTGCTCGCTTACAACGCAGCCGCGGTTGCCGGGCGTCCGCCCGCCCGGCCGCCTGTGTGTGTGATTAGAGGGAAGCTCGATTTACACTCGCCGGGGGGAGGGGAGGGGGGGAGTCTGATGAACTACATCCATCGAGGGGGCGGGTGACTGTCAAATTTGTGCCGCTCGGCCGAGTCTCCTACGCTGCCTACGCATCTTTCGCAATTTTCGTTTGAGACGCCCACACATTTTGGCAGCCGCGCCAGCCCACAAATTCAAATTTCCAGTTGTCGGACGGTCGACCGGTCGACTGCTCAGCTTTGTGGGCTTTTTGTGACGATTTTCCACATTTGGCGGCTGTAAAAACCTCAACCGGTTCCAGAATCTCTGAATTCTAAGCCTGGCTTAATTACCGGCCAAGATTTTCACCCGTCTTGGCAACAGCGAAAATGAAAGCCGGTCCAACGGTCGATCGACCGTGAATGAAATTTCATTCACAAAAATTCATAAAAAAAATACCGATGGCCGCGCGCCTGCGCCATGCAGCGAGTCTGCGGGCCGGAAGTATTAAATTCCATTTAGGTGGGTAGGAATTTCAGTTTATTCGCAATTCGCAGTTAACTGCCCTCAACCAAAGCAATCAGTTGGCCGCGCAGGCGCCCGCGCTCATTGTCAAATTCGCTGAGGGCCGCCAAATTCATTTCCTCGCCAGGATCCAAGCGGTGATCATACAACTCCTCCCCATAAACCTGCAGCCAATCTGAAAGGAAATCTATGAAAAAAGGAACTTTGATTCTGGTCCACTTTTTCCACTCGCCTCTCGTGAAGTTGTGGGCATGGAAGCGCACCCACAGGGTGTAGCGGTGGTGCTCGGTGCGCAGGCTGTAGCCCATGACCTTGATGTTGCGCAGCTTGGGCTTGTCGCTGTTCGGGTGCTTGGTGGGCAGCAGGCCGGGCCGCGGGTACTGGCTCAGCGCCACGTGCGGGGAGGCTGAAAGAAAGATCTCTAGACTGAGTTCAATCTGCTGGGCTGAATACTCACCCAAGCCCATGCCCTGGAGCTGGGGAAACAAGCTCTTGCCCTCGGCACACGTGAGCTTTGAGTGGTTGCCTTGGCAGTGCTGCAGGGCCGGCAGGTGGGCCAAGTCCACCAGCGTGGGGAACACGTCCAAGAGCTCGACAATGCCATGGAAGTTTCTCACTTCGGTCAGGGGGAACTCCGGGCTGCGTATGAGCAGGGGCACCCGCAGGGCCACCTCAAAGTTGCTGTACTTGGCCCACTCGGCATGCTCGCCCAGCGACCAGCCATGGTCGCCGGCCACCAGCACCACCGTGCGCTGGAGATCCACCGACGCCATAAACTTGCCGAAGAGATCATCCACATAGGCCACCGCCGCGTAGTAGGCCTGGCGGATGAGAGCCGCCTGGTGGCGGGCAATGGGCCCGTAGGGAAAGGAGATGTTGGCATGCTTGAAGTCATCGCGGGAACGCACGTCCGTGTAGGGATTCCAGGCCACCGCGGGCATGTCCGGCGGCTTCGAAGCATCCTCCGTGTAGTTGAGGAATCCCTCCAAGGGAAACCGGCTGAGGAATTGATGGGGGAAGCGGAAGTTAATGTGCGGCTTGTGGAAGCCCAAAGCCAGGAAAAAAGGCCGACGACTGCGGCCGCGCGACTGCACAAATTTAATAGCCTCCGTCACGGACTCAATGTCCGGCAGGGTTTTGTACGGCTGAGTCTGCAGGTGGACCGGGCAGATGAGATTCTTCCTGAGCACGCCCAGGCCATCGGGGCAGACGGGCGAGTTCATGAACTGCTCAGTGCGGGGCCGGAAAGGCCGCTCGGACCAGCTCAAGGGAAAGTCGTCGGTGTTGTTGGAGGAGATCCCAGGATGGAAGACCTTGCCGCAGCTGAAGGTGTGGTAGCCGTGCTCCTTGAAGTACTGCGGCAGCGTGGTGAAATTGCCCACGAAGGAGCGCCAGTAGCTATAGAAATCATAGAGCCGCAAGGTGTCCGGCCGCCGGCCGGTCAGCAGCGAGTTGCGGCTCGGCGCGCACAGAGCTTGCTGGGAGGACGAGAAGACAATTAAAGCTGAGAGAAGCTTGGTTCCCTTACCTGGCTGTAGGCGCGGGTGAAGAGGCTGCTGCCGCGGGCGAACTCATCCAGATGCGGAGTGCGGGCGAGCTGGTCCCCATAGACGCCCAGGGCCGGCCGCAGATCGTCAAACAAAACCAGGATTACATTTAGAGGAGACTGCTTGGCGTGGACGCCGATTAAAAGCGAGGCCAGCAGGAGGCAGCGAAACATGTCCACGATCGGCGGCTTTGCTGGCTCAACTGGCGCTGGACATCCGAGACGTGCCCGGTGGCTTGTTTACGAAAGGCAATGCGCAAAAAGAAAAACTCAAACCAAAACCCACCACACATTTCGCCTTTATATTCCAATTAATGGAAGCGGAAGTTCACCAGCAGCCGGCCAGAGGCTGAGTCAACAATGAGGAGCCGCCGGTCTCCCGAACACACATAAATCTTTACTGCACATCAACGTGATTCGTCCAATAACAAAAAGTAAATGTAGTAGAATTTGGAAAAAATAACAGCAGTCCGCGGGCTTCCATCGCTAGGCGCTCTCCCCTCGCTCGTCGGTTAAGGAATTTGGTGATTGGTCAATATTTAGGGACACTCCACTGTCCTTCCATCAGCAGCGTCTGCTCAAAACACAGCACCGCAGTTGGTGCAGCGCTTCTCGCGCATGGCCAGGCAGCAGAGCAGGCCGACGGGGAAGCAGAAGATCGCACAGCAAATGCCCAGCAGGCTGAAGGTGTCCTCCAGGTAGCCTATGCGGCAGGCGGGGCAGCCGCCGATCACCAGGATCTCCGTGGGGGCCACCCCGGGGGCAGGCTGGATCACCACATTCACGGGGGTGGACTCGAAGGCTCCGTAGCTGGGCACGGGCACGTAGCCGAAGGCGGGCTGGAGATTGGCCGGCGGGGCCGAGGGGGCTCCATGATGAACGCCCACAATAACTTGTGGGGCAGCTGGAGGTTTTTTTTTACCAACAATTAGTCATCGAGCTTTCGAATTGTTCTACTTACTTTGTGACGACGGTGGGGAGTTCATGACTTCCTCGTAGGACGGCGGCTCCGAGTTCTTTGACATGTCGGAGCTTTGTAATCTTTGTGGTTTCGCTAATCAGTGCAACGTGTTATTGAGAGCGCGTTTGGTATTTGTTTGCGTTTTAATTGTGTGGGGAATTGAAAGTCTTTGTTTATGTTTATCGGTTTGTGATCGAATGAACAGCTGGTTTCGTGCAATGGCCGCCGGCCGCAGAGCGCGCGTGATTAATCGGAATTTGAAAAACGAAACGACAGGTGGCAACTTCGTTTGCTATTTATTGTTTATGGCGCACGCGATTAATCGGAATTTGAAAAGCGAAACGATTTATTGAATTGGGGTTAAATTTTACATTTTTGCTGGGGCAGCGGGCACGATTTTCTTCTTCTCTTTCCTTTGCTGGGTGCGTTTAGCTGGTGCGGATGGTATCCCTAACCCTACCCCAGGTGCAGGTGTGTCTCGTTTAGTATTTCTGACAGCAGCTTCTGTTGGGGCTGGAGCTTCAGTTGGGGCTGGCGCAGCTGTTGTGTCTGGAGCAGTAGTTGGGGCAGGAGCAGTAGTTGGGGCAGGAGCAGTAGTTGGGGCAGGAGCAGTGGTTGGGGCAGGAGCAGTGGTTGGTCCTGGGGCAGTGGTTGGGCCTGGGGCAGTGGTTGTGGCTGCATGAACAGTTGTTTCGGCGACCTTTGTAGTCGTATCGGTTAGGCCATCGCAGTCCTTCCAGGCCACGCAAGTCCAGCAGCATTGGGGGAACGCTAAGGTGGTGAGGACGCCGTCCTGGACGCACTCCTCGAACGGGGCAGGTCGCTGGCAACTGGAAACACAGATTAATATTTATTTAGGGCAGTTTATTAGTCTTACTAGTAAATCAAAGCGTCGCCCTCTGCGCTCATGCACATGAGAATTCCGCAAACGTTTTTGTCTTGTTCGAAGGCCCCGACGGCCAATTCGCCGCTGGTGCCCTTGCAGCCGTTGGCGCCTTTCCCCAACTTTATTGAGTGGACCAGAGAGTTGCCCTCGTGGAAAAGGCCAACAAAAACAAGGCCTAAAAGGCCAAGAAACTTAAAAATCTCCATGGCGAAGATGCTTTTCTTTTAGACCGCCAAGCGCAACTGCCTTTTTTAGGCCCAGAAACCTCCTTAAATAAGGAAAAGCAGGCGGTGTTTATGTAAACAATGGAAAACTCCGAGTGCAGGTTGAAATTTTAATTACGGCTAAGCCGCCCAACAGCCCTGCCGTCCAACGGAGTTGGATTACCAACGGCTGGAGTAGAGATTTTGAAATTGGCGCCTATAATGCGCCCCAAGCGGAAATTGTGCGAAGCTTGGTAACCCTAGCGCAGTCGATGGCAGACAAAAGCTCAACTGCTACAACATTCATAGTTATCGAGAATATTTCGCGCTACAACCCTGGCCTTTTGGCACCCCGACAACTCTGCCGTATTTGCCATCTCGCTTCCGCTCACTGACCACCTACAACCACATCGATTTGTAGGCGTACAAATTGTTTTTAAACATTGTTTTGAAGTTGCGTGTGTGTGTGTGTTCGTGTGCCTGTGTTAGCCACGTCAATTTCGCATAAAAGCAAGCGCACCGCCGGCCAAGCTGTTTAACTTTCCGCAAGTCTACAAGCAAACAACGGCCGAGTCCAGCCGTCCCACCAGCAGCAGCACCAGAATGCCCGTGAGTCCCCCACCGCCCCCCTCGCAAGATTCTGGGTCACCCCACCCCCTGTCG
>JBAMCP010001935.1:0-16559 GCA_037075105.1 Lissocephala sabroskyi
GCCAAGCCATAAACAAAGTAGTCGGTCGGCATTATCAGGCCGACGGCGGACAGACGACAGACCACGACTACGTAATCGGCCCCCCCCAGCCGCCCAGCCATTCATCTGTCTGGACGCTGTCTGTCCCTGTGTGTGCGTGTGTGTGCGGCGCGTCCTGTCGCCCGACCGACCGACCGCCTCACTGACTCGCTTTCGGTTTTTTGAAGGTCTGTCTTTGTCTGTCGAACATCTTCGTCGGTGTGTGTGTCGGCGTGTGTGTGTTGGTGTGTGTGCGTCGCGTCTGTTCTCTTTCGCGGCTTCTTCTTTGGCCCGCATGTTAGAAGCGGTTCGGCAAACAAAAGAAAAGAAGCAGAAGAAGAAGAAGAATCAATTGCCTTTCTCCCCGCGGCTGCAGTTACAATAGGAAAAGCAAAAGAAAATAGAAAAATAGTTGAGAAAAAAAGTGTTGAAAGTGTGACGTCCGCTAATTAAAAGTGCACAAGTGCAGAAAGTGTCACGCCCCCTTTGCCGAGTCTCAGTGCGAAAGATCGAAAAGGAAAAGCGAATTTTCTTTTGCCTCCCCCCACATCCGCATCCGATTCTGGTTAGATTTTCGCCGCCGCCACCGCCTTCTCTATGGATTACAATCTTTGTGGATTAGTAGCTGATTTGAACGATTATATAGATGCAAATGGTAAGCCACCCCCCACCCATCCTCTCGATAAGAACTTCTCACGGCAAATCTGGTAAAAAAACGCATTTTAGGGAAGGAGTTTGAGTTTCAACAAAAGATCTTTCAAATGAAATGACATTAGTTTCCTTAACTTTGGATAGTTCTTGATAGAGTTATGATGGTTGACTTGGTTTGATTCCTTATCTTCGGAGAGTTTTTTCTTGGATATATGAATAATATAGACAAGATCCGTTGAAAGCCTTAAAAAGCTTAACGGGCAAAAAGTTCACTGAACCGATTATATGGGATTTTATGGTTTATAAAGATAAGATTTATGGGCCCTGGGATTAGAGAGGTTCCTACGTCTTTGTGGGATCGGATCTAGAAGAAAAGTTGCCTTAATAGAAATTTTTCAAATCTGAAGTAAGAAATCTTAAGGAAACTTTAAATAAAGAAAATCTTTAACTCTTAGTCATGATAATAGAAATTCCCATTTTATGGTATGGAAACCTTTCACAGATTTTAAAAAAATATATACAATATATCATATAATTTGAGGAATTTTTCCTGTCCTGCGGATATCTTTGGTTCTCTTAGGAATCCAAAGACTTTCCTTGGTTCCCTAACTTTTTAGAATAGAGACAATTTGTCGCGGCAAGAAAAACAACTTGAATTTGCCTGGTTGACGTCAGGAAACATTCATTTTTTTTTGGCCCCCGAGAGGAGTCAATTCGGTCATCCCCACATCCCTGGAAGTAAAGATTCCCGTTTTGTTTTTCTTCTCCCCCGGCGATGAATGGGAAAACAACATTAGGAACGACACATTAGCAACTCGGGCGTCGTTTTCAATGCCAAAATACACAAGAATTTCGGTCCAGACCACCGACAGCCTCCATTTCCATGGCTGACTCACACACACAGTCGCCCTGTGGGTGGCAGGGGGGTGGGGGTTGCTTTTTTTTTTTGGTAATACATTAATTTTTACCATGACAACTGATAGACGGCCAATTAAAGGGCGTGCGCACTTTTGGCAAATGTAAATTTATTTTTGCTTCATTGCCGAATTCAAATTGAAATATCTTTTCACACACACTCAATGGGTGGGTGTGCGTGTGTGTGTGTGTGTGGGTCGAGTGGCTGTAAACATGGAAATAATTGGCCTACATAGAAAAATCGACAGGGCCACCTCATTGTCGAGAAGCCTTATTCATTTTCAAGTGGGGAATCCGTTTCGAATTTGTCCCGGGAAATTTGGATCATCAAATTCAGTAGGACAGAGGCAACAAGTTATAGAAGGAGGAGGAAGACAGGAGAGGTGGGATTGAGGAGAAGAGGGAGAGAAGGACAGCGAGGGATTTCTAACTGGGAGAGAAAAGGGTAATAAAAGGTTGGGAGAGATTCCAAAATTCCTCATGGATTAACCAAGAAATTTAAGGAATTTTAAGAAAAATAATTTGAAAATCTTTTTTAAAACTTAAGATGAAAGAGGGAACAAATATAAAACCTCTCTCTCCCGAACAAAGCTCCTTCGATTCCTTAAGTCTCTTTAGATTCCTTTACTCTAAAATATTTTCCCTCTACTTCTCTTTGATCTCTTAAGATCAAAACTTCAAGATCTTACTTTAAAGAGGGAATTATAAAAAAATCCTCTCTCTTTCCATCGATTCCTTTAGTCCCTTTCAATGCCCTTGCCCTGAACATGTTTGTCTTCCCTTCTCAGTCGATTAACCAAGACGCTTCGGTAACAACTTTCCCTTCAGTTAATCCTTGAGTAATCCTGTTCTTAACCTTGTGCCAACCACACACACATTCGTCCTTTGTGCACAACAAAAATCAGCTGATTATACAACACAAAAAAGGACGTATAATTCGTGGTGGTCCATGTCTGTGATAAATAATTATTAATCTGTCTAGCAAAAATCCCCCAACAAATCCTTTTAGAAAGGACAACACTGACGCTGCTCTCGACGTCGCAGGATGCGCGGGGCTCTGCGGGGAGTGTGAGATTTGATTAAACAGACAACTCTGAATGTGTAACACGAAACCAACCATTTGGCGAAAGCATAACAAACATCCAGGAGTGAATGACAGGCTGGCAGGAGCTCCCCCCCACCCCTTCCTCCTTCAATATCTATTACCCTCATGACGAGGGCAAGGACGTTGGCCGATGCGAGTCGAGTTAATTGTGCTTCGGTTTTCTTGTCAATTTTGTCCTTTTCACTTTCGCGTTTTGTTTGCTGTTTGGCAATTAAAATTGCTGCCAGGATCAACTCCGTGAGCCAGAGAAATGATAAGGCGAGAAATGTGACAGGAGGCCTAATGAGCCGCCCCCAACGCCGTGGCTTTCGTCCTTCTCCCCCCGATTCGCATTTGTTCAGGACTGAGCAATTAATTTTCAGACCTGTGTGGTGAGCGGATCCTTAGGGCGTTCTGCCCTGGGTGTGGCCGCAAAAATGACCCGGGGTCGCTCGCACAGTGGAACCGAAACGAAGTTAACCAAATCATAAAGTAATAAAGCAATTAATCAAGGAAGCAAATCTCTCGGGAGGTTTATAGGTTTCTTTGAAAGTAGGTTTCTGTTTTTTTCTTCTAAGAAACACCCTGTATTTGACTTATAATTATGGGGTGTTGGTCCCACTGTAGCGCTTAGTTTCCTCTCAGTTCTTCACATTCTTCTCAGAACTCAGCTCCTCTTTATTTTCTCCCAGCAACACCCTGTATTTGACTTATAATTGTGGTCCCACTGTGAGTCTTTGAGGCGCTTAATTTCCTCTCAGTTCTTCACAAGTCTTTCCAAATTCAGCTTCTTTTTATTCCCTTCCATCAACACCCTGTATTTCGCTTTTTATTATGGTCAGCTGGTCCCACTGTGTGCTTGTCAATAAAGCGCTTTATTTTCTCTCAGTTCTTCATGTTCTTCCCAAAATGCATTCCCTTCTCTATTCCTTCCCAGCAACACCCTGTATTTGTCTTGATGATTTAGTTCTATTGGTCCCACTGTGAGTCGATGGAGCGCTTAGTTTACTCTCAGTTCTTCCCGCAACTCAGCCCTTCATTGTTTCCTCCTGTAATTGTGTTGATGATTTAGTTGTATTGGTCCCACTGTGCGTGTGGCTGGCCAGTGGGGCGCTTAGTTTTTTCTAGCCATTAAATTCTTGGCTATTTCTCTTGCCGTCAGCGTTTTTTTTTCTTTTTATGGCACATTAAAGCCGACCAAATGGCAAGGCAAAAAAAAAAGGAAAGAAGCAGAAAAGTGGCAAAGGCAATTTTATGCAAATTCCCCCGTCGGCCGTGCGGGCAAATCACAAATGCACCTGCCAAATGCCAAGGGTCAGCCAAGTTCACAGTCCTCGCCCCGCTCCACGATCTTCTCTGGGTCATCGGCAAATGCAGGTACCCAGGCAATGGACTCCCTATGGAACCTCCAGATCGCCCAACAATGGGAACCTGTTTCTGTTTCTGTTGCGTTATCTTTGGCGGGTTTCCTCTACCGGTTGTCATGTTTCTACCTGAACTTCTCTAGCCAGCGATGTGTGTGTGTGTGGGGGGGGGACAATTGCGAGTGCGTGTTAATTAGCAACTGTGGAACGAGTTTGCTTGCCCGCCCCCCGGCCGATTCCCTGGAATGAAACGCAGTTTTTCGCTTTCACAAGGCGACGCCAATGCAGTCGACCAGTCGGCCGGCCTATTGTTGGCCATGGCGGCTTGGCTGTCAACACTTTCGCAGACAATTACCAGACTTTTCATATGACGACGGCGTTGGAGACTTTCCACAATTTTCCCGCCGGCCGTTGTTACAATTTTTTGCTCGGGCAAAATGTGAAAGATAATGCGCTATGATCCCAGCGATCGGCGTTGGCTTGATCATGACTTTTACTTGGCTTTACCCGCACTCCTGCCCCTCTCTTCTTCTTTCTCTTTTTTGGTGGTAATGACCTCGGGGGGGATTCCAGGCTCAGTTCGACACGATTTGCCGTCTTTGAAAGTCTCGCGCACAAAAAATTTATGACTAATTCCCAAAAATGTCAGCATTGTTTTTGCCACTCATCCAACGACTGGAGGAGGGGGGACAGCAGATTAATTGACTTTTGAAATTTCTGGGCAAATGCATTTCGTGCGGGTTTTTAGCATTTCTATAGCCGAAACCGAACCGAAAACTCAGACGATTCAAGGCCGGTCAGTGTTATACTTCGAATGGGTAGCTAATTTTTGGAGGGAGGGAGGAGCTCCCCCAGACTCGCTAATGCAGGCAAATAAATTATAAAAAGAGGGATTAAAAGTGTGACAAACGGGAGAGGAAGAGGCCTTTCTGGTATTACCAGTTTTGGGAGGCTGCAAGGGAGAGAATTCGAGCGTAAAAAACTCAAAAGAAAGCTTGAGAGATGGGAGATTTTTTTTGGGACTTTGCGATGACTTTTTTGTAGTTCAAATCTCTGAGATCTCTAGTGTTTTTTTAAGGAGTTTTTATCCAAAAAAAATTGGAACTAGGGAACTTTCTTTAAAGAGTTTGAGGAGAATTTTTTATACTCAACTTAGATTTCTTGGTCTTCCTAAAAAGAATCGAGTATTTATATATTGGGGGCTTAAAAGTTACCCCTTCTCTGGGTTCTTAAGTCGATATGAAATTACAATTGTGAATCCCTAAAAGTTTTAAATTACCGTCTTTTTCCCTTTCAAACAGTTTTATGTCTTGGTTTTTTATAAAGAAAGTAAGCCGATTTTTTGAGACTCTAATTACCCTTAGATATTCTCCAGAATTTTAAGAACCCATTTACCTTTTCTGGATTCTTCAGTTTTTAAAAAAATCGGAACGCCCAAAAGTTTTACATTTGCGTCTTTTTGCCATTCAAACAGTTTTATGTCTTGGGTTCCCAATTACCCTCAGTCTTCCCCTAGAATCTCAAGAACCCTCCCACATCCTTTCTTAATCTCAACTCCTATCCTCGTTTCAAGTCGGATTTCTTCAGTTTCTTGGTTATTTTTGGGGGCACCTTGTCAGTCACCTTTGACTATGCAAATGAGGCAAACGAAGAGACGCAGATTGTTTGATCAGACGGTGATCGACCGAGCAGACCGAACCGCCGAGACTCTGATAGATTGGAATATAAAACAAAAGCGAATAAATAAAAAATGAGGAGGGCAACCGGAAAAGGAAATGAATGAAGCGCATTCGCGGGCTTCGATTGGCTTTGGCGGCGGCGATGTTTTTTTTATAATTTATCGGCCGAATCAAGGCTATATCTTTGTGTATATTTCTGTTTATTTCCGAAGAAGAATTCATGTCGTGTTGGGTTTTTTTTTTTGCCGGCCGCGAGCTTTACAAATTCTCATCATTTTTTTTCGCAATTAAGTGCTTTTTATTTTCTTGTGAAAATTCTGGGAGGCGGGGGGCATAAATCCGTTTTTGGGTAACATTAGATGACCATTAGAAAAGTTTATTTTTATTGTTGATTGGCGGCGATTTTTAATTAGCAATCCCGGAATTGCTTTTTATCCCCAAAACACAAAAAATGAATTCAAAACTGAAACTTGGCGATTTTAATTGGGATTATAAACAGCCTGGGAATGAGCAGCTGAAGGATGAAAAGGACAATTATGTTTTTCAAGAGCTTTTGACTTATTTTAAGGGGGGGGGGGCGGATGGTACCCCGAGGGATAATAGGAGTCTTTAGAAAAGTTTTTTATGTCATTTTAATTTTATTGTGAGGCTGAGGTTTTGGGGATCTGGAACTGTTTTAGATTTAGGAGAACTGTTGAAATTTTTAAGGATTCCTTTAGAATTCAAAGTCTTAGTGATATTTCAGTTTTTTTTTTTGTCTCCCTGAAAGTCTTGAGGAATCTCTAAATTTCTTATCCCTAGATTGTTTTCTGTGTCTTCAAGTTTTCTTCGAAGCTTCACAAATCTTGAGTAAAAAGTTCTCAGCAGCTCTTTCGGAGTTCTGTTTATGTTCTTAACTTTCTTCTGGGTTTCCCTAGAATCTCCTGAGCCTCCACGTAACCTTTGGAGAGGCTTCTCCTGGACTCTTTTGATCCATTATAAGAGATCTCCATTCAGCCATTCTTTCGACTTCATTAAGCCAAAATTGGGTGGCGGCACTGTTTATATTTTTGGTTTTCTGTTGTTTTACAAAATCAGCAGACTGGAAATCAGTTCGCGGAAAAGCTTACGTGGATCGCCCCCGAACCCAAGAACTGCAGTTGGGAAGACAGAAGAAAGCAAAAGTTCGACCAAATCGAGGCCACAACGGCGACGCTGTTCTTTCTGCAGAACTTGGCGATGATTTGCCTTGATGGATGTCGAGGTTAAGACCAGCAAACAAAAAAAACAGGAAGTCAGGCGGCAATTTGAGCCCCAAAAAAGAAAAGGAAGCAAAATTTTCCATACCATCCATTTGCCTGACTTGCTGTGCGTGTGTTCGCGCGTGTGTGTGTGTGTGTGTCGCTGGGAATAGGGAACATATGTTGGGCCAACACTTCAGTCAATCCCTTAGTCCATGTCTCATTCACTCGTTTGGCGGGCTGGGCGCCGGCCGACAAATGGAAATCACGCGGCGCCTGCTTTGCTACAAGAAATAAAAATAACAGCAGGAAATTAAAAGGATCCATATGTACACACACACATGCATCGCGTTGTGGTAGTTGTCGGCTTTGTTTATTATCGTCCGGGTGGACAGGCCAACAGGATATTTAATTGTTTCGCCCGCTCCCAATGGGTTCTAATGGGCAGGACTCTAGGGGAGGCCAACCCGCTCTGGAAGCTCTTGGAAGCTCTCCACAAGGACCGCTTCGTGGGCGTAGGCAGGATAATAAGGGACTCAAATTCGATTGCATGTCGTCGGGCCATCGGCAGACTAAAGAGCCTTCCGTTTCGGGGTCCCTGCCAAGCCAATTTCGGGTACTCGGAGGAGGAAGTTTTTTTAGTACACTTGGACACTTGGGCAGTTTTTGCTAAGTTTCTTAAAGGAATCGGTGTTGGGGTTCCTTTCAGGGAAATTTTGGAGATCCGAATGCTTCTTCAGTAAACTTGGAGAGTTGGGCAGTTTATTTTAAGTTTCTTAAAGGAATCCTAGAATGTTTCTTTAGTGAACTTGGACAGTTGGGCAGTTCTTGTTAAGATTTCTAAAGAATCCCTTTCGGAGCTTAGGAAGTTTCTTTTGTACACTTGGACAGTTGGGCAGTTCTGGTTTTCTTAAAGGAATTGGCTTTGGGATCGTTTCTAAGGCAATTTCAGAGCTCAGGAAGTTTTTTTGGTTGACTTGGGCAGTTGGGCAGTTTTCATGTTAAGTTTCTTAAAAGGAATCCGTTTGGGTGTCCCTTTCAGGACAATTTGTGGAGCTCTAGAAGTTTTTTTAGTACAGTTGAACAGTTGGGCAGTTCATGTTAAGTTTTTTTAAAGAGTTTTGTTTCTTGAGCTGCTTTTTGAGTCCCAGTTTCAGTCTAACGAATCGGGTATTATTTATCTTTATAATCCCTTTTAATCTCTGTCTTTGTTAAAGATCCCCAAATTCCCTAATACCTTTGATCTTACGATTCCCCCAGAGACTCTGCTAAGCAGTTTGAAATTGCCTGTCAGCCGAGCAGCCCCAAATGAGTTTTCTTGGGAAAGAAAATCTTAAACTATTCTTGCTTCTTTTGTGTCTTATTTTCCCTCTACAAGTTCCCGCTCCAAAAGAGCGAGAGAGAGGCAACGAGAACCGCAATGGAAAGGGAGATCAGTCAGCCGCTGCGGCTGCGCAAATTGCCACGGTCAGAGTGACTGACAGACTGGTCGACTGTCCAAGTGTCTGGCTTTGTACACTTGCGGGCTGCCCAGAAAAAAAGCTTGAAAAACTGAGCAAAAAAAAAACCCGCGGCGAAACAACAAAAAGTAACATAAAAAACAAGACACGCAAAGCTATAAAAATGCCTTAAATGTCGCTTCGTGTATACTATAAAGGTATATATAGATATATATCCAAGTGTCTGTCTGTCTTTTTGTGCGCCTCCTCGGCTGTTTTGAAAATATTTTTGTAGACGAGCACAAAAAAAAGAACAACCTGTTTGAGCCGCGATAGCGACAGGTTTTTTTTTTTCCTTAATGCGGGCCAAAATCTCAGATCGAAAGGCCCCCGTGGGGTCTACCGCTCTCTCTCTCTCTCAGTAAATTTGAAAGCTTAGACCAAATCGGCATTCTAAGCGGCCCAGAGAGCGAGAAATCCCAGAAGCCCAGAGTCGAAGGCTTTGCGTCTGCGCAATGGAACTGGTTTTATTTTTCAACCGAGAACCACAAAGAGAGGTTAGAAAAAGAGCGAAATTGTCTCTCTCTCTGTTTCTCTTTTGATTAACACATTTGTCAGTTGGGGAGACGAGTCAGCGATTGAATTTGCCAAAAGATTTGCTTTCAACTTGGCCAAGTGTCGGGGCTTATGAATCACCCGGGGGGAGTGGAGGAAAAAAGATTCATATTCTTGTGTCTCTCTTTCGTTTTCTCTCTCTTTCTCATTTGACTTTTAAGCGGCGTTTGAAAATGCTTTCAACTTAGCTGACTGCTGATTCACCTGCTGGATGAAATTGAAAAGAACGACGAGAGAGCGAGCCGAGCTTCAAATGAGTCAGGCTTTGATTCATTTTTGGGATCAAGCGGCTTTCAATCAAATTAATTCAAACAAGAAATTGAAGCCGGGAGTTTAAGATTGAAATTGAAGCGTGAAGTTCAAGATTCATACTTCAAATTGAAGCAAGAAATTAAGATTGAAGCTTTAAATTGAAGTCTGAAGTTCAATATTCAAACTTCAAATTGAAGCGAGCAAATTAAAGTCTGAAGTTCAAGATTGAAACTTAGAATTGAATCCAGCAGCTCAAGATTGAAATTTGAAATTGAAGTGAGCAAATTGAAGCTGCCAAATTGAAAGAACCTGAACTTTGTAGACCTTTCAATCATTCCATTTCTCATTTAATCACTTACACTTTGATCTCAATTAGTCACTTGGCTGATCTCGAGGAATGTTGGGAATTTCCAGTCTCAAAGCTACGAATACCAAAGCTTCTCTCAAACAGAATTCCATATTCTTAGGGATCTAATTAACCCCAGAAATTCCCTGAAAGTCACCCAAGGAAATTACAGGGACCTCATAATTTAACCACTATCGCTTTTGTTGATTTTACATAAGCATAAATAGACGGAAATTTCGACTGCTCAGTCGCAGTCGACGGACGACGGACAACAACGACGACGACGTGCAGGTAAACAAATGACCGTAAAAATATTTAGATAAGTGTGACAAGTGCTACGTAGAGCAAATACCTGAGGGTTACCGACTCGTATTCCCCCAGACTGTCGAACTATAAATAGGGAAGTAGAATTGATTGGTTGCGCCCTTAACCACTCACATGGGTGGGGTCTTGAAAATACCAGAATGATACCGTAAACATTGGAGGTCTTTTTTTCGAATAGGGTGTTTCCGAAAAGATCTCTCCATAACCTCTCTCAATATTCACTCTATAAGTCATTTATAATCCAATGCTGAACTTTTTGATCCCATAGAGTTCTAACCAAAGTAGTGAGTCGATTTATAGAATCACGAATTAATTACCCCTTCATTATCGTCGGCGTTGTTGTTGTTGTCGTAGTGCTCAAGGTAAAGAAAGAAGCAGTCTAGAATTTGCAATTTCAAGTGAGTCTATGAAATTTTCATGAGGCCTCCTAAAGGCGTTGAACTTTCCAAAGCAAAAACGAACAAAATACCAACCATAAAATGCGTGAAAAAATACCAGATTTGCCCGAGATCCAATCCTATAACTTGCAAGAGCTTTAAACTTACGGTTATCCAAAATTCTCATTTACAGCTGGTGGAAATTGAATTGACGCTCGACGTCCACAAAATTCTATGAAAATGTATTTTGAACGCAAGCAAGTGCGCAAAAAATACTAAAAAAAAATACCAGATTAAACAAACATTTCCCCAACCACGCGAGTGACCAACAAACGCACAAAACACAACAAAAACCAAAATACTAAAAAAAATACCACAAAAAAAACCCAAACCGCCAGGACCTCTCACCTGGCCCCACCAACCATCCAGTACATCCGATTGATCAAAAAACAGCCCCAAAACGGCGACCATCGGCTATCCCACGATGATGAAACGACGCTGGTCCAACAATGGCGGCTTCCGTAGGTACGAGGAGTCCTCCTCCGAGGTCACCTCCTCCTCCAACGGCCTCGTCATCCCCTCCGTGGCCAACATGTCGCCCTCCTCCCTCGACTCGCAGGAATACGGCGACGCCGACTGGATCTGCGGCAACGACAACACCGGCTACGATGCCTCCACCGGCCTGGGCCTCTCCCAGCAGCAGAGCGTCATCACCATGGCCATGCACGGCTGCTCCAGCACCCTGCCCTCCCAGACGACCATCATCCCCATCAGCAACGGCAATGCGGCCTCCAATGGCGGCCACTATGTGCCCGGCGCCACCAACCTGGGGGCCCTCACCAACGGGCATGGCGGCCTGGGCGGTGGCATGATCAATGGCCTGGCCGGGAATGGTGGAGGCCTGCATCCGACGCATCTCCAGAATGGCCACAACAGCGGGCTGATCAACTCGACCACACCGAATACACCGACCGGCACTCCCCTCCATATGCAGCAGCAGAATGGCGGCGGTGGGGGAGGGGGAGGCGGCGGGGGTATGGGTGTGGGTCTGGGGATGGGATTGACGAATCTGTCGGGACATCATCACACAAATGGAGGAGGAGCGTCGAATGGCCTCGGTCTTGGTGGCGGTGGAATGGGCAATGGAACTGCCAATGGAATGGGAATGCAGCATACTCCGCGCAGTGACTCAGCGAATTCGATTTCATCAGGTTAGTAGGCTTCCCACTTTCCGAACAGAGAGGGGTGGGGGGAAAGATTTTTTGTACTAAGAAGATTGCTGATTTTCCATGGAGACTTTGGACTCGGCGTGTGTGAACCGGAAATGCTTGGGTTGGGGTTTATTTTCTTCGGAGATCGAGAAATTCAATTGAAGTTCAAGATCTTAAGAGCATTTTCTAGAGAATTGCAAATTCCTGGAATTGGAAACGAAACTATATCAGAGTGTATTTTATATAGACTTTGATGCTTCAAGAATCAATTCTTTAAGGGTTAAAGTGAAGAAACAAGTTTTAAGGGTCTCAAGAGAATCTTCCTTAAAGATCTTTGAATTCTACCCGAGATAAGCTATGATATCTTAAGATCTGTAATTTTGGATCTTAAAGTGAAGAGGAAAGCTTTTGAGGTTGATTGGTTGGCAAGATTTAAGGCTCTTGAGGGAATCTTGTTTAGAGATCTTGAAGTTCTGCCAAAGATTTAAGATTCTACAGGGAATCTTGTTTAGAGATCTCGAAGTTCTACTGAAGTTAAGCTTTTCATATCTTAAGATCTGTAATTAATTTTTCTTTTAGGGTCTGAAAGTGAAAAGGAAAGCACTTCAGGTCGATTGGATGGCAAGATTTGAAGGTCTCAAGAGAATCTTGTTTAGAGATCTTAAAGTTCTGCCAAAGATTTAGGATTTAAGATTCAACAGGGAATCTCGTTTAAAGATCTTGAACTTTTCCCGAAGTACAGCTTTAAGATTTTAAGATCTCTAATTTATTAATTCTTGAAGGATTTTAAAGTAAAGAAAAAACCGCTTGAGGTGGATTGGCTGGCAATATTCGAAGGTCTCAAGAGAATCTTGTTTAGAGATCTTAAATTTCTGGCAAAGATTAAAGATTTAAGGTTCTAAAGGGAATCTTATTTGGAGATCTTGAACTTCAGCCGAAGCTAAGCTTTGATATCTGATATTTTTTGGGATCCGATCAGATTTGTGGGAATTTCCTTTAGTTTAATTTCGCCAGATCTATCGTAAGGCTCTCCTCCCATCTTCCAGCTTTAAATCCCTTATATCTCCCACCCTTCCGGCTGCCTTGAGACAATCTTTCTTTATGATCTTAATTCCCACTTGAATGTTCTTTATAGATTTCACGCGTGACTCACAACGGTTAATTGAGAGTGGCTATAATTTAATGGAACCCCCATTGGAGAATCTTGAAAGAAACCTTCCAACTTGTTTCTTCCTTGTCTCGTGCACCCAAAAGCGCAATTCGTTTTCTTTGTCTGTGCGTGCGGCTTCCTCGTTGGCTGCGTGCAACGCTAATTATTTTTTATTACACAAAATTTTTATGAACGATTTTATGGGCAACGCTGCCCCGCCCCCGCCCCCGCTGCCCGGACTGTCTTCTTTATCAGCAGGCTTCATGGTAGACTGCACTCCACACACACACACACTCGCACACACACACACGCCTGCCTGCCTGCATGCTGACGGAAGAAGGGCAATGGCATCGTGCTGTCTCTTTCGCTCTGCCGCTCGGCAAGGCAACCGACCGGGGAACCTACCTCAAGCTGTTCTATATTTAGGGCTGCGCCGGCTGGACTCCCTGCAGAGCAGCGACGTCGGCGTTGCAGTCGACGTCGCCTGGATGCAGTTGGCCAGCTGTCCCCCGCCCTCCCTCGGTGCACGTGTGTGTGTCCCGTTGGTTTTTCGGTTGGAATTTTCGGGGTTAATTCGTTGGTTGTTCTTTTTTTTTTCTGTTGCTGTTGTGCGTTGTTGACCTTCAGGAAGGTGTCAAGGGTATGTTGAGAAGAGGGGGAGGGGCTGCAGGATGCGGCGGAACTGCAAGGGAAACTGTGTCAGTTATGTGGGTGACGGGCAATTTACATGCAACTTTGACCCAATTCAGGGAGCCTGAGAGAGAGAGGAAGATAGAGAGAGACAGCGAGAGGGGGTGGGGGAGGGTTGAATGAGGGTCAGGGGCAGGACACGCGGTTTTGAAAATCAATGAATGACACAGTTTTCCCGGCCGTGCGTCACAGCCAACGGTCAGGGTTGCCAGCCTGCCAGTTTCAAAAAATACCAAAAACGGCAAAAGGGAAAAAATAAAAACAAGAATTTTTTTTAAATTGAAAAAGGAAACTTAAATTTAAAACTAAAGGATATAAAAAATATTAAAAACAACTTTTGGCTGCCCTTCCCTTTTTCGTAATAAAGCATCTCTGGGAATTTTAAGGGACTTTAAGGGACTGAAAACCAAAACCAAAACAAGCTTTTGATTCCCGATCCCCGTTATCCTTTGTCACGTGGAAACCTCCCTTATTTGTGGTGTTACCCTTAAAGGGTTGCTGTTTATCCTGTTGCGCATTCCAGGACCTTGGCGCGTAACCAAAAAGCCCGCCAATTTTTTTGGTTTCGCTGTGACTTTGAATCTTCGACAATGAAATTCAAGTAATTTGGGTCACTGGTGCACAACAACAAAAAAAAAACCCAAAAACATCAAAGGTAACGGTGACGGTAAACTGGGCCGCAAGGACAGTCGACTGTCGTTTTTGTTGCCCTCTCTTTCGCACTCGCAGTCTGCCGCCGGCTCCTTTTCGGTGATTTTACGTGCGCCACTGCAAGCGCATCGACGGTAACGGTGACGGTGACTGCGACGGTGACGACGACCTTACCCCTCAGTCGGTGCGGGCAGAGGAGCGGCCGTGTAACGGTGACGAGACGGCGGCTGCTGGCTGCGCTGCCTACGTGTGTGCGTGAGGTTTTTTGGCCGCCTGTTTTGGGGGGTGGGGTGGGGGGCAGTTGTTGTTTTCTTGACGGTCAATTGCCGTCACTTGACGAGCTTTTTCGACTTGCACTCTCACCAACACACACGCAGGCCCAGCAATTGTGCTTGCTTGCGTGTGTGTGTGTGAATTCGCATGACGAAAAAATTGAGGTCAATGATTTTGCGCTGCCGTCGTCGCTTATCGACGCCACACGATCGGCAAAGGCAAAGCGCAAAGTGAGCGGCATTTTCAACTTCGTATGCAGTCGGCGTCAGCTTCGGGCTTTTGTTGTCGTCGTCGGCTGCGATTAATGAGCATGAAAAAAACTACTGGGAGAGGGGAGGGCGGGGGCTTTGATTGCAATTGAAGCTTCGCTGCTCTCGCTCTCTTTCTTTGTTGTTCTCTCGTGGGATGATTAGCGGCCATGATTTTGTTGTTGTTGTTGTTGCTGCTGCACTTGCATTTTGAGGCTTTGACTTTGACTTTTTGGCTTGGGGTGAAGTTTCTGTTGAGTTGCGGAGAGCGGGAGAAAATAGATCAGGGCAGATGGGAGTTATCTATTGCGGAGAGTGGAGATGGGCAATGTGTAAATGATGAGTTTAGTAAGGCAGAAGATGAGAAAAAGAGTCTGGAACAAGCTCATTTCTGTTATTCTGCCCATCTGCCCAACTACACCCATTCAACTACTCGACTGTCCAGGTGTCCCTCTGTCCAATTGGGGTGGCGATCGGGGTTATCTATTGCGAAGAGTGGAGATGGGCAGTGTGTAATTGGTAAGTTTAGTAAGGCAGAAGTTCCTAAACTGCCCATCCATCCAACTACCCAATCAAATACTCGACTGTTCAGGTGTCTATCTGTTCAGTTGGACAGTTGCACGGGAATTGGTGAGGCCATCGGAGTTATCTATTGCGGAGAGTGGAGATGGGCAGTGTGTAAATGATGAGTGTAGTAAGGCAGAAGTTTCTAAACTGCCCATCTGGCCAACTATCCATTGAACCGATCGACTGTCCAGGTGTTCATCTGTTCAGTTGAACAGTTGAACGGGAATTGGGAAGACCATCGGAGTTATCTATCGCGGAGAGTGGAGATGGTGAGTGAGTTGAGAAAAAGAGCCTGAAACCTGCTCATCTCTGTTCTACCGAACTCCCCATCTGCCCAACTACCCATGCAACCACTCAACTGTGCAGCTGTCCAACTGTCCATCTGTCCACAAAAAAATATCTCCAACAATATCTGATAATTTGATTGCTTACCTTGACACTAATATAGCTCTGCCCCTCCCTCCCCCAGCCCTAGATAATTGCATTAGAAACATTTTTGCTAAAAAATAAAAAAAAATTTGCATAATTTTATTTAATTGGAAACCGAGTGGATTATTTTTTTTTCTAAACGTAGCGATTTTATGAGTAATGCGAACCGAGAGAGTTGGTGAAATTAACTTCCTCCCCCCCTCCCCTCCCGGAGAGAACGATGAGCTCATTGAGATTCACCTTTGGTCAGGTGGTCTGAAATTTTCGACCACATGTGATGATATTTTTTTTTTCACCGGGAATAATTAATATCCCAGGCTAGCGTGTGACATGCGTGACCCTTGGAACGGTCATATCAGGTCAGGGGGTGGGGGGTGATGGGAACACTTGAACTCTACGGATTCCTAGACATCAAAAGGTCAACTGGAATTTTATGATACCAATCCAGTCGATTGGAATGGATTGCATATTTGAAGTTCCCATAAAGTGCAAAATTTTTATGACCGATTTTATGTGGATTCTTCAATTGGTCTTAACTGTTATACATGGCCGATTTCGATTGCACTTTCCATTGTTTATACCCCCACCCACTCTCAGTCTGTTGCGTGGCTTAAAAAAAAACACACAAGTCATAAATCAAATTTTTGATTTAAGCGAGCAAAGAAAAAAAAAAAGAAAAAGTGGAAAATCGTGTGCTGCGATGCAGTTGCATTTTCCAGCAGCCCAGCAACAACAACAACTTTCACCCAACGCCGACGACGGCAACTCTGCTCCAACCAACCAAAGTCGCGTGGTCGTCGTTGGTGTGTTTTTTTTTTCTCTCTCTATAGAAGCCAAAGAAAGAAAGTGAGCAGTAAACTTTTATTGCTTTTATAGAAGTCGAGAAAGAAGAAAGTAAAAAGCAAAGAAGCAGTAAGAGTTGCCAGGGGGGGGGGGGGGGAAAAACCCGTTTGTCAATTGTAAGAAAGTTTCCCCCTTGCCCTTCGCTAAAACCGCAGTCCTACTTTGTTCGTTAGGCAAAGGGGGTCGGGGAGGGGGGCTGAATGTCGTACAAGT
>JBAMCP010001936.1:0-16545 GCA_037075105.1 Lissocephala sabroskyi
TGAATATACATTGTCACTAATTTCTTTAGCAATAGGGTAATTAAAATACAAAAGCGTGCCAAGTTTCACCCACTTTATCCGAAATAATTTTGTTTTTACTGGCCGCGCAGATTTAATATGGTACTGTCCTAGATAATTTTATATTATTAAATATTTTAGAATCAACCAATGGTTATACGGCTATCATCTCATTCAGCGATGTTTGCACTAGTGTTGCAAATATTTGAATCCCCTTTAAGATATAATGAAAAATGTGTGATATCGACATGACAACTCTGGCTTGTAGTCTGGTCGATTGACTGTACTTTTTTGATAAAACTATTTATTGGTTATTGGTCGTCGTCGTCGTCGGATACCTTTTAATCGAAATTGGGCGCTTATTTGTAGCATTTTTGCTTGAGGTTAAAAGTGTAAAATTATCGTTAAACCAAATACAATGAGTGAGGAAATGGCTTCTCCAGTGGCCGACATCAAATTTGAGGATGTGTCGCAGTTAAATTTTTCAAAGCTATATACACCAAAAATGAAAAGCGTCTATTGGCGCTATTTTGGATTTCCATCGAACGATAACGACGAAGTAATCACAAAACAAAATGTGGTATGCGTGCAATGTCACAAGGTCCTAACAAACCACGGAAATACTACCAACTTGCGAGCCCATCTGCAACATAGGCACAAGGAGTTATTTAAGAATTTGTGCCAGGAAAATGACATTCATGTACCACCGCGAAAGACGCCACGCAGTGCAAACCACCCACCACTCTCCAAGCGCAATGTTTCATCTAAACGCGTCAAGTTAGAATTTATTAACGCTCGTAATCATGATAATGCCTCGGAGGAAGAACTTGATGAGGCTGCATTGGCCGCTGCCGCCATGCAGGCTGAGGAAGACGCTTCTTCCCAAACAATGCTTTATGAGTCCATGGTGCCACTTACATACGAAGAAGCCGATTCTGAGAACTTAGTCGAAGAAGTGGATCGTTCCATGGTAATCGAGTCGAGTGATGTAAAAATGGGTCGCAAACAGAAACGTACAGTTCAGCCACCTGCTGTGCACTACGCACGCGGCCCAATTAAAAGCGAGGATGGAGTTGGCGCAAATGCTCTTTTACGCAACTATGCACCTCGAATTTCCAACCTTCCTGAGGCTTTGGCCGATATTGTTATAAAGGACGTTCGGAATGTGGAATTTCTTTATGATGCTGGGATTAGTGAGTTCGTGCGTTTAATCACAGGAGCATCGGCAATGCCGATGCCACAAAAGGTACCTTATGCTCGAATCTTAATAAGTTTACTTTACAATTTTTATATTTTTTATGCCTTTTTTCAGATCGACGAATTAATTAGTGAAATGCATTCAAATAAATTTCTTGAAATTGGTGACTTTACACGTGATTTAACTGCAGACAAACCTTATTCTTTAGCCTTTGAATTATGGGTAAATGTAGAACAGCGTCGCTTTCTAAGCATTTATCATAACTATCTAAATGATGAAAGTAACAGTATCCGCAGTGCTTTGTACGCCACTGTGGAGTACACAGATTATATAGTGTTTGACGAAGTCCTTAATGACTTTTATTTACCCAATTGCACTCTAGCTATTGTGAACTACGATGAAGAAGAAGACGTCTTACATGCATATTTAAAGGATAAAAGTAAGGCAATTTGGGTGAATTTTGTTTTCAAAAACATTAATTATAGTTTCATATTTCAGATATATCAATATTGTTGTGCTACGTAGCCGTTGTTGATAAATGTTTGCGTCGTGTTTTCGAATTAGAAGAAGTTGCTACACTTTTGGAACAAGTAAAAGATATTATTCAACGCCACGCTACTGAAATAAACTCAAAGGTTTCAGAATTGCCATCGTGCAATGAGAATTTTCCTTGGACTTTATATGAGTTGTTGAAATTCTTTGCTGAGTCCATATCTTGGTCGGAAGATATGGACCAGATGGTCATAGCTGCTAAAACCGTGACAGAAGCTCTTAGTGCTTTGGTGGTAAACTTTTATAATATTTTTTTTTTGTACAGCTTTCATATATTGATCATTGATTATAGATTGCTTTGGATACCCTTCGAGGTGAAGAAATCCCACTATGTAGCATGCTCTCACCAATAACATCGAAAATACTCATTAAAAAATTGGGAATTATTGAACAAGACGACCCATTGATGATGAATATTAAACGTACCATAGCGAGCGTATTACAAGAGAATATTATTGGAAACGACACACTTACTAGTGCTGCTTTACTTGACCCACGCTTTCATCGGTTGACTCAAATTGACAATTTGGATAGAGTTATCCGTATGCTAACACAAAAATATAACAAAACTTTTGGATCTTCAACTGAGCCTACTGAAGTGGCAGCCACAACCTCCGTTACAACAACACCAACGGTAACAGTTAAGACTGAGCCACATTTAAAGACCAGTCTTGGAAATAACGTAAAAAAGTCAAGTATGTATATTATAAATTTCATTCATACGGGTCTATCTATACATTTATTTACTAAATACATTCTCTTTTTTTCAATTTAGAACTTGAACTTCTTTTTGGACTAACAGAAATACCCAGTCCCCCAAGGCGTGATGCTGACAGCACTGTTGAGAAAGATTTAAAGCGCTATCGAAATGAAGTAATTGTACAGTTAGATGAGTCTCCCATTGATTGGTGGAACAAAATCGGTTTCATTTATGGAACTCTGCGAGATTTAGCCACACTTTACCAAGGAGTACCCGGAGTGGTGACGCTTAATTTCAAAAAAAATTTAAGAGAACAGATTTATGACTTTAATAAGCGATTTATATTAACAGGTAGCCAAATCGATGCAATATTATTTTTGCATCACCATTCAAACTAATTTTTTGGGACCCCTTTATCTTAACATTATACGTATCCATTAGTTATTGTAACTGGCTTTGAACGCTTAACCGGTTATATCGTAAGACAAATACAATTATCTAATATAACTTAATAAAAGCAATTGCACCTGAAGTTTTTAATAAATAAAATAATTAATTAACCCCACCCTTTGTCTTATTTATGGTACAGAAATTGCAAAGATATTTTAAACTGCAAAATGAAAATCAACAAATGCTTTTATAAGGGTACTTTAAATTTAAATCTGAAATTTGTTTCGCGCCAAAAACGTTTTTTTCTGGAGAATTAAAATGATATAGTACAAATGGACAATTTGTACAATTTTTTTTTTTCGTCCCCCGACGATCTAGTAAAGTCTTCCCTGTGCTAAAATCGATTAAAAAATATGTAATCGGTATCGATCTGTTTATCTAAAATCGATATGTCTTGCTCAATATATAAATAGTGAAGGCAAAATAATAAATTAAATTTGTAAACGGAATTTTGTTTTTCTGAGTATTCATAAATACAACATCCCAAATTATTGCTAAACAATAATTTAAAAGCGCCGGCGACCATCGCTGTCTGCTGCATTTTTGTTCACTGTGACGAAAGCAAACGCAAAAAAAAATATATTGAACAAAAAATTCTACTTAACGTGTACAGAACGACAACACCACAATGTGTATTGTAGACATACGTCGCTTCTGTGAGGAGTGGCGCATCTGGATAAGACCTTTGATGATTATAACTTATGCTATTTTTACTATAATCGTGGTACCTCTGCTAATCTTTTACTCGGTTAAGGACGGCTTTCAGCGCAATGATCAACTTATTCTCATTGGAGGCCTTTTTGTTCTATCAGCTGTGCCAATTTCGATTTGGCACATTATTCAACACGTTCTGCATTTTACAAAGCCAATTTTACAAAAGCACATCATTAGAATTTTGTGGATGGTGCCCATCTATGCGATGAATGCCGTAAGTGTATCACACAATTTAAATCCTGTAAAAACATTTCACAAAATGATACTTTAAAATGTTGCAGTGGATCGGCCTCTTTTTTCCCAAACATTCAATATATGTTGATTCTCTGCGTGAGTGCTATGAGGCCTACGTTATTTATAATTTTATGGTTTACTTGCTGAATTACCTAAATCTTGGTATGGACCTGGAAGCGACGATGGAGTATAAGCCGCAAGTGTATCACATCTTTCCGCTCTGCTGTATGCGTCCTTGGGTGATGGGTCGCGAGTTTATCCACAATTGTAAGCACGGCATATTGCAATATACGGTGGTACGCCCCATTACCACATTCGTATCAGTGTAATTATGTTTTTAACTAGTAAGAAATTTTTTAATTCACTTACATTTTTTAATTTAGGATTTGCGAACTATGTGGTGTGTATGGAGAAGGTGAATTTGCTGCCAATGTGGCATTTCCGTACATTGTAGTCATCAATAATATTTCACAATTTGTGGCCATGTATTGCCTGGTTTTATTTTACCGTGCCAATAGAGAGGATCTCAAGCCCATGAAGCCCATACCGAAATTTTTGTGTATTAAAGCGGTGGTTTTCTTTTCCTTCTTGTAAGTTTCTTTGTTAAATTCACCATTCATATTTTAAAGGAGAGTATTAATATTAGTCCAAACTATTCGAAACCAATGACAATCTATTTTAATTGAATTGTCAATAGTAAATGGAAATTTGTATGAGATCAAACAAACTCAACTCAGAAACGGTTGTTCTTTCTGTTTAAAAAAAAACACACAAGAGCCAAGTCTTAACTGATATTGTTATAATTTTTTTTTTCTTGAACATTTATATATTTTCAGCCAAGGAGTACTTCTTAATGCTCTTGTTTATTACGGAGTTATCAAAGCTATATTTGGCTCAGATGTGGGAGATTCGAACTTAGCATCACTGTTGCAAGTTAGATAACGTGTTCCTTTAACATTTACATTTTTCTTATTTCTATGAACCTTTGCATTCCAGAATTTCCTTATTTGCATTGAAATGTTTATTGCTGCTGTAGCACATATCTACAGTTTTCCACACTATCCATTTCACATTAACTCTCCCCAGTACTGGAATAATCCGAATTATAGCTGGTGCCGTGCTTTTCTTTCAATGATGGACATATCGGACATGCAAGAAGATGTGACTGAGCATCTCGGTGTAGTAAGCAGTTCAATAAGTCGACGTTTTCAAGGACGCAGCACTTATCAGCCACTCCCACGTGGGCCACGTCGATCGAGCAGTGAATCTGAGTATTTAATAACTAAGCGCCAGGAATTGTCGGGGCCTGCAGCACAATCAGGTAATACATTGGCTAAAACAGTCACATCAACATACGGCGCCACAGCGAGCCTTCCATGTGTAAATGTTTGTATTGAACAGCGTGGTACTGGTGGTACCTATTTGTATACTCTTTGTGAAACTCAAGAACAATCTCCATTTCCAATAACAGCATCCGGTGCAGGCGCATTCGGGGATTCTAGCAACTACCAACAACTGCCAAGGGCTTCGAATTCTTCCGGCATTGGAGCACAGATCTCAATTTCCACTTCTACGTCGATGACACGACAACGCGACACTCAAAATATGCGGGAACGAGATAGGGGCGTCAATGAGTCCCACCAGCAGATACTCCTGGGCAAAAATGGCGCACCTCAAGATGAAAGTAGTGGTTATTTTCAAACTAGGATCAATTCCGCAACAACACCAAAGCTAAATGATGACTATATTATGCTGGTGGGCGGAGGTAGTTGACAACACTACCCTCGCGATGTGATTGTTAAGAATGGGAAATAACTGGGGTATTTTAAATTTAAATGCCTCAGGACAAATCTCATGTCCAAACGCAGCCGTTTAACAAGTCAATTTGCCTGAACGTGAGGGTTTCGGCAATTACTTTTATTGGTAGTGGTCCAGTTAATCATGGCCAAACCATGATAAGCATGGCCAAGATTTAATGTTCTGTTAATCTTTGTCTAGTAGCGTAATTGCAAAAGCCGTCTCGTCATCATCATAAATACATGTAGGAATATGTTTTTTCTTGTTTTTGCATACAGTCAAATATATTTTGTATGGATATGTACGTATAATATTAAATTAACAATACTCAGTTGAAATAATGTCGTTAATATCAAAGAAATGCAAGGGTTGGTGCTTCTGCATTTTCTTATGTAGCTAGAAAAATTGGTGACCTCAGTTGAAAAAAACTTCCCAAGTCCAGTATGCTGAATATTCCAAAGAATCTTCTTATGTGCTTAAGACAAATATTTTATTTACATGTTTTAAAATATCAATATATATATATATTTTAGGAGGTTTTTGAAACGCAAGTGTAAAACACGAAACAAATTAAAATACTTTTATTATATTTTTAATTTTTTGTATTTATAAAAAACATAATTCCCGCGAATAAAGCGAACATCAGAGAAAGGAAATTACTATTGTACTTTCAACATTTTTTTTTATACAGAGGCAAGAACTTATTAGTACTTGCCCAAAAACGAAATTTATTATATTATTAATCATAATGATTTTAGTGCCTGCATCTAAGTATAATAAAAATAAAAACAATAAAACTGCCATTTGACTGATGATAGTAGTCTTAATAAAATTAAAATGGAAAATTAAGTACTCAATTAAAGTTGAATTAACAAAAAAAAATTATCTAAATAGGAATGCAGAAAAGCTTTTTAACGAAAACCTATTTACATACAAAACTTGGATGTGCTTTACATTAAAACTTTTCTTATGCTTGTTAAAATCCCGCACAAGAAATAGATAAAATATTTAGGAATATTTAACTGTTGTAGTTTTGTCGACCGCCCAGTTCGAGTAAATATCGATCTGGATGATCCATCCAATCGGCGGCGGTTAGTTTTACAGTACGTTGCCGTTCCGCCTCTTTGATTTGCCATTTTTTAATATCCATTTGCACTTCGCGAGAGGTTTTATCGCCACATCCCCAGACCTAAAACAGCAAATCACCAACGAATATTACAACGAATTACACGACTATAAAGGTATTAATATAGGTAATGCCAAATGTCTGGTAACTACGCAATGTAGTTGTTGTAGTTTGGTTTTCGAATAAATCCCAATATACATTGAGCTTAATTTTAAAATTTTAATTTTTCCCCATATCCAATTTTAAATATTGTACGTAATAAAATTTTTACCTCAATGGAGCTCAAGCCAGCGGCCAAGCCCTTGCAATTTACGTAATCAAAGCTTTCATTAACGGATATAATTGGCTTCCGAGGATCAGCACCAGCACGCAAACCTTTGGGATAGCCCCGTATGCTTGTATTGAGGTATAAGATGTTTGGCTTTTTCTCCAGAATCACAAATCTATATAAGTAGTATATCGAGTTAAGCAATAAGTTAAATGCTGCTACATGTTCCTACACTTACTTTGGCAACAGTTGTATGACGCAACTACTTTCATTGCCTACAAACAAATGAGTTTCCTTCCATTCACTGGGTGCGGCTATACAATAAGTTTGATTATCATCGGTGTGTAGGAGGACCAATGTAGGCCCACGGTAGCCCAAGACATGATGTAAAAATCGATTTGCTCCTAAGCCATGTTCATTAGAATCATATAATAGGGTCCAATGAGATGGCATCATGGAAAGTTTCTCTTTAAACATTTGCACCGCCGTGGACGCACTTGTGGTGCTGAGCTTGCCGTTTGCAGATTGTGGTGGTATACTTTGTGGTTTAGAATATAATGGCGGTAAGGCTCCAGCCAATAACCAAGCCTGCGAAAGTGGCATTAGTGACTCGACTGCCGGGTACTTTACTACGGTCTCTTTTTGCGAGCTACTATGATCGGCGGCATCCATAAAAGGATTGCGTTGTTCTAATATGGGAGTCTGCAGTTCAATGCCACAGGATTGAGACTGTGGTTCTAATCCGCGATAGGCCGTAGATAGAGTGTGTACACAATATTTATGAACAAGCAAAACCAATCGGATTAAATTTTGCTCAAACCAACGACAAACATAGCCGAGGCTTAGGCTATCGTGGCAAAGAAAAATTGATTTTGTTACAGAACTAAATGTTCGATTAATCTAAAAAGAAATACAAACAAAAATATAATAATTCCAATGCCAACTTGATCGATATTAATATACGTACGGCTGTGCACAGCACCGTATTTCCTGAATGCTGCATTGCAATAGTATAACAAATATGCAGTAATCTAGTTACGCCCATAATATTTATAAAATCTGGATTGTCTTCTTGAGCGAACATTCTTATGTAGCATTCCAATACTTTTGCATCGTCTATGATGCCTAGAAACCGTTCACATTGTTGCCGAAATGCCATAATTCCCAAGTGGCTGGTTGTTGCCTTAGAGTTTTCATGCATAAGATGGAACAAACGCTTGCCCAAATCGTTGTACTGGGGAAATACCTTTGACTAAACATAATATGAATAAGCATAGTAAATATATTTTGCCAAAGTCGGACCAAACAGAAATTGGTTACTCACGATAAAAACATCTGAAACAATGCCATTGTTTATTCCATACTTGACTGAGGTCTGCTCCTTTAAAATTTCAGCTAACTTTTCTACAGGAACCAGTTGAGTAAGATGTTTTTCTGTTACATCCGCTCCAGACGCCGATCTACTCATCGTCTGCTGGACTGCAAGATTACAGTTGCTGGCCTCGCTTGCACATACTCCATCAATAGCACTGATACCAATGTCGTTGTATCCGCTCCCAGTTTGTGTGGAAGATTGCGCCGACTTACCCAAACTAAATGGTTTATGTTGTCTTTTCCCAAATTCTTGAGGTGGCTCTCTCTCACTGCCATCAGTATCGCTCTTTGAACTTGAATTACCCATTGGCATGGACTCGTTACAACTGTAGGAATTGTAAAGTATTATGTTTTATATAGGTAAAAAGAATACAATTTTTTTTTTTTTAGTTTCC
The DNA here is from genome assembly GCA_037075105.1 of Lissocephala sabroskyi. Taxonomy (NCBI): domain Eukaryota; kingdom Metazoa; phylum Arthropoda; class Insecta; order Diptera; family Drosophilidae; genus Lissocephala; species Lissocephala sabroskyi. Next base: position 8,827 of record JBAMCP010001936.1, read on the forward strand.
AATGATTATTTATGAAATTTTATTGTACGTATTTATAAAAAAAAAAAACCAAATCGTCAATTACTTAATATAAGAAAATATCAGTAAAAAAATGTGTTAGGGTGTTCACTATGTTTGCGGACTTGTTGACTTATGGGCTCAAATTGCGTACCGAGAATCAAACACAGCTATTTATCGAGCAATCGATTCGAAACTTATTTTTTTTCCAATGGGTCAGACAAGAGCTTTAGGAAATGGCCAGCTCGAAATACGACATTATATATGTATGTTAGATATTTGAAGGATTTTTTTAAATGCGAGTTAAAATATATGCATGTATGTAAATAAAAATTTGAGCATTTTTGTGCTTAATATGTATATGTATTATGTCAAGGTATTGTAAAAAGACGCTTCACACTTATTACAGGTATAATAATAATAAGTCAATTTAATTCATTTCACTGGTCATTTCTATAACCCCTGGTTTATCAATATATTTTTGTTATTGTATTAAAAATTTCCAGTTTTCAACGCTTTCGTAGCCACAAAGTAAGTTGGCAGGTCCGCCCGATGACTTTAAAGGCCTTTATAAATGCATTCAATGTTTTTACTATAGCAATTCAGCAGGTTACACAAGTACGTTTTCACCGCAAAATGAAATATTGGCTTTATAAAAAAATTTGAGTGTGTGGGTTTTTTTTTTTTTGGCAATTTGACAGCTCTGGCAGTCGGGTTCCCTCAACAAAGCGCAGCACTGCAATTTATTTCACAGCAAGCAAATGTCGTCGCCAGAGGGTTCGAAGAGGCACGGGCTAGAATCTTCTATTTCAGGCCTTCACATATCTAGCATACTGCTAGATGCAAATTCAAACAATCGCAAAAGCGCATTCTTGCCATACCGTCCACAATCCACAGGTAATGAATGAAAAAGCGAAGAGTGTAAATAATGTTTACTTTATACAACAGTACTAACAAATCTACAACGCGGTAACACTGAAGCTGTATGTCCTGTTGAGATTTTGTTATCATTTCACGAACGTGCGGGACAGGGCGAAATCACGGACCAACAGATAAAGAGCGAGCAAGCGCGACATAAACACATTGACTTCACGGATTTATACGGCTTCACAGCATTGCACTGGGCTTGCTCCCATGGCCAACTAAATTCCGCACAACTATTAGTAGCAGCCGGAGCAAATGTTAATTTCATGGCTCCAGAACTTATATCGCCTTTGATATTAGCGTCTGCTGGAGGTCATAACGAAATTGTTAAATATCTTTTAGAACATGGGGCTAATGCCACACATATGGACGTTGAGGGAAACACTGCATTAATGTATGCAGCAGCAGGCAACCATCCCCATACTTGCAACGAATTATTGGCCAAAGATATAGATTTTAGTGCCACGAACGAACACGGTGACAGCGCCTATTCATTGGCAGTTGAGTATTGTGCTCAATTAGTTCAATCACTGTTCGAACAATATATGATTATTATACTAACTGCATCAGATGGTAGTTAGAAATAGTTTAATTTCATTGGTTTTCCCAATAATTTATTAAATTTGATATATCTTAGAAATTAAATGTTCTATTCTTCCGGGTTTGTTGTTCTTTTTTAAGGACACGCTCTTGAGAATTCAGGCCTGCAAGTTCACTTTGCATTTTGGCTAGTTGAACTCGTAACTGCTTTAACGTGTGTACGTCGTTTAAATTTCGATTAAGTGATTGCTCTATTTTAGCTATATCGCGTTGCTTACGGCAAATGTTATCCGCAGTACGTACGCTTTCAACATTTAATGACCTATTGGAATGTTGATCCAAATTACTTGTGTGTGGTGTATTTGAAATATGGGTTTTCCCATTTTGTCTCGTTAATACATTGTTAAGTAAGGTAAATATATCTTTTTTTTTTTGCGATTCACGAGAGTAAGCCCTTTTATTAACGGCATTTTGGCGACTTTGAGCTCTTTTAAGTTTCCTCTCTACACTAAAATTGTCCTCGGAATTTGTTGCTGACCGCAGTTCCATACACGCATCGAGAGATCGTCCGTGGGGTAGAATTTGGGCTGCTATGGGGGTGACGATACCGAGTCCGCCGGGTCCAAGACCAGCGCCATGCACATATCCCATTTTATACATTAATTTCGAGCCAATGCCCTGCTTCAAGATATTTATATAAACATTTTTAAGTGATTGCCCAAAATTACAAACTTACGCGGGTGTGCTGTTCCCAAGCTCCTAGTTGACCGGATGTTTCCAAGCGTGTCTCATACTCTTGACTTACTGTTTCCAAGCTTGTCTGATACTCTTCCTCGGCATCCGAAATTTGAAACTTCTTTTCAAGATCAGAGTCGACGCCATCGTCATATTCTAAGGAACCGCGTTCGTTTGTATTCGTTGTCAAAGGAAACAGGTCTTCGAATGGAAAATCTCGCGCTTGACTTCTATTTTTCATACTACTAAGCTTAACTAGACACGTTTTCTTAACAAAATTAGCCAAGAGGACTTCTCCTCGGTGCCATAATCGATCAGGTAGTTTTGCCAGAACTTCACAGCTAGGTCTCAATTTGTGAAAGTCTGGAGCGATATAATTCTTAATAGCTGCACCAGGTATTAACGTGCCATGCGAATATTGGCAGTGATTTGCATCAAAACGACACTTATTATCAAGGTAATAGGTACAGGGCAACATTTCAGAATGAGTTGGATTGGTAAAAAAAACTTTCAATTGAACATCATATGCTCTATTTTCATTAAAAATTAATTCATCATCTATTCCGCATACTAAAGCATTATGATAACTTATAGAGCCCCAACTATGTTCGTGAGGGGCCGAGCATTTTTTCCCTAATAGCGCATTGTATTTGACTCGTAGTGACTCCAGTTGCATTTCATCACACTCCATACCTTTGTCCTTATTTTGTTGCCCTGATTCAATACATGATTTATTTGATTCTAGCATTTTCGGTGCCTTTTTATCTTCTTTTGTAAGAGCTAAAAGCTCCTGTATGTTTGATTTTAAAGATACAAGATCGATTCGTTGACCATCATCTCGTGTTTCAAGTAAAGCCTGCTCAACGGCTGCCAACTAAAAATTTACTAAATACAAGTGATATAAATTAATCTTCTTAAGAATACTTGCCTGCGTCTCATAAATGTCCATAGTTAAATACAGGCGATTAATTGGAACCAAAACGAATTGAACCTTAACATAAAATCGATTAGATATCGATTAATTCAAAAATCGAATTTTCCGCAATTCGGGTGATGAAAAAGATATTTAGAATTTTAATCGAATGAAAATTGTTGTGCTATTTAGATTATCAAGTTCTATAAAAATTCTTTGCCAGATCTTGGTTCAATGAATTCTATTTGTACACAAACACACTGCACCGTCAAAAATAATCAGTAAAACAAAGAATAAAAACAATTTAGCTTTAATAATAACAATAATATTTATGGTTTATGAAACAGACCAGCATGAACAATTTTAGCTTCACTGCAAATCTTTTAGCATCACGTTTTTGCTCTACTACTAATCTGATAAGTCAGTACCGTAGTAAAGTCAGTGTAAGTGTAGAGCAGGCTGTTACTACTTTAATTAACCCCAGTGAACAAAATCTAAAGCTACATCCGCGGCACCATCCCGGCCTAGTAAAAACAAGCCATGTTGAGCTTCCTTTAAACCGCATTTCTGCTCTCAAGCGAATTGTCGCTGACTATCCGATAAAAAAAATTATGAGAGACAGCCAATTACTAAATTCTTACATAAAGTCTCGCCACCCACCATGTACTCAGTTTGAAATTGACAATAAACGGCGTATTATAGTAGATGAAGTAAATACCAAGATGCCGCTGCAGCGTTTGACTACCCTCAGCGATGAGGAACGTTTGAGGTGGGAGCGCAAACGTGAAGCGATAATCACCAAGCGTTTGGCGCAGCGAACTTATGCTTGGAAGCGCATTGAATATGGGACGTACGAAGCAGTTGTATATGCTATAGCAAGAGGGGCGCGGGAGTATGCTGTATTGATGCGTATATTTTCCGAACTGGCATTACGGGACAAGAACTTTAAACCACTTAGTTTTATTGATTTTGGTTCCGGGATTGGTACAGGAATGTGGGCAGCAAGTGAATTGTGGCGAGACAGCATCTATGAATATTATAACGTAGATAGTTCGCGAGAAATGAATGATATCTCCGAGTTAATATTGCGAGATGGGCAAAATAATAAGCAAATGACACTTCAAAATGTGTTTTATAGACAATTTTTACCTGCCACCGACACCAAATATGATCTGGTGCTTATATCACATACACTTTTCGAGCTCACTGATAAACAGCAGCGACAAGAGATTTTAACTAATTTATGGAAGAAATGTGACGGCTACATGATAATAGTGGAGGAGGGCACTAGGCGTGGCAGTGAATTGGTTAACGAAGCACGTCAATTTCTCCTAAAGAAAAACAGTCAAGGCCAGCAAAGTGGACATACACTAGCACCGGTAAGTTAAATGTTGCCATTTAAGAAGGACCCCCTGATATGTCGCTTATTTTGTAGTGTCCGCACGATTTGCGCTGCCCCCGACTAAACAATCCTGCCGATCGTACACCTTGCAATTTTCCCATTTCCTATACGCCACTAAAACTGGAGAACCGTAAACAAACTGAAAGACAAAACTCAACATATAGTTATATTACCTTAAAAAAAGGCAACGCTACTGACTTGACACAGCATTGGCCTCGTATTGTGCGGCCTACGTTGGTGCGCTCACGGCATACCATTTGTCGATTATGCACTTCGAAAGGAAATTTAGAAGAGATAATCTTTACAGCAGCCAAACACGGAAAGTAGGAACATGGATTCTTTTAATATTTACACTATTTTGATTGGACGTAATTTTTTACAGAAATGTCTACAGGTGTGCAAAAGTAAGTAGATGGAGCGACCGTTTACCAGTGTTTTCAGTTGATGCCACAGATAAGGATGGTGAATCTCAACCATCTCAGCCCAACACGGATAATATCCATTAAAATGGAGGGTGAACATAACAATGAAATTGTTTAATGCAATACTATATAGTTTTACATTTTTATATATGTTTCACCCTGTTCTAGTGCTAATTGGGTTTATTACAAATTCCCAATAGTTACTTAATTAAGTGCCTATTAAAATTAAAATGGGCAAAAATTGTTCTAGTTGTATTTTCATTAACTGCCTATTAAGCCATTTCGTTTGACAAATATAATAAACATTGTTAGAAAGCAAACACACCCTTACATTTTAATAGAAAAAAGTTAAATCGGTTAATCGATGTATGTTGAAGAAATTGGTAAAATAGTGCGCAGTGAATAGAATGTTTATATTTGTATGTACAAAAGAAAAAATATTCACTTTAGAATTATATAATTTACCTAATGTTAGGTAATTAAAGAATAGAAATATTGACAAAAATTGAGTTCAGAAATATATAATTAAAGTGAAATAAATATTTTTTCGTAATTTGAGAAAACAAAATCCTTGTTTATTAGTTACCTTCTTTCTTTTTAGAATTTTTACCAATATATTAGTATATAACAAATTAAAGATTATGGCATTCACGAAGTAATCAGGCATCATGTATTTATTATAACTGCTATTTCGTCGCTTTCAACGACGCTACGACGTCTTCCTCACTTAGTTACATAAATTTGTAGAAACTTATACTTTGTAGCTAGAAATACACTATATGAAATAAATTGTGATTATACCCTGTTCCTAAAGGTATGTATAATAGTATTATGCGTTATGGTTAGTTAAAAACGAAATCGATCTAGCCATGCCCGTCTGTCTGTTTGTCTGTTCGCACGAACAAAAGGATTTGAGTTGCGTGAACATAAAAATTGAAGAGGCGAAGACAGAGGATGGGTAGAGACAGCCGCTGTGACGCATTCTGTTTGAGGGATTTTGTTGTTACGTCACAAATTGTGCCCGTAGCCCGATCCGATCAGTTGCTTGCTTTGGAGGGTGAATTTTAGGGAGGTTAAAGGAATACCTGAGGACGGCCAACGTAGCTCAGTTAAAAATGTGTGTTTTAACAGAAAACTGAGACTATTTTGATTCCAAACACCAGGTACAGTGTATATTACAGTCGGGCTTGCTCAACTGTTACTTCCTTACCTATTTTGTCGCAGTGCCTTGCCAAGGTATTTATAACAAGTAAGGAAGTAACAGTCGAGCTAGCCCGACTCTGATATACCCTGTACCTGGGGCTCGGAATCAAAATAAATTCACTAGTTTGAAACAAATTCAATTCTTAAATCAGCTACGGCGGGCGTCTTCAGGTATTTCTTTGACTCCCAGCCCATTCACGCTAATCTTTAAAAGCTAACAATTGATCGGGTCACGCTCACAAAATGCGAAGTAACAACAAATTCCCCCACCCCACACTCATGTCACAGCGGCCGTCTCTACCTGCCTTTCCCTTCCACTTTTATGTACGCGCGGCCGGCCAGCCACGGCCAAGGCAGCGGTTTTAATTTCCCCACCCCCCAAACTTTGACTTGAAGTTACTCCGTTCATAATGAGCGGATTTTAACAAGTTTGGTACCAAACGAAAGGTATTTGTATTCTCCACCGTTCCATACAAACTTTTGCTCTATTTTCAAAATTGTAGCTATTACACAAATTATTCGATTAGGGCGGAAAGGGGGCGTATCATCGGAAAAAAAAGATAAACTTGATTTGCCTGCAGATATAACGAGTCTAAATCCCGAATTTGGGAGCTCTAGCTCTTATAGTCTCTGGGATCCTTTTGTTCATGCGGACAGATAGACGGGCAGACGAACAGACAGACGGACACGGCTAGATCGATTTCTCCAATCATTCTAAGCATATTGGATATAACTTTGGGGGGGTCTATGACGTCTCCTTCTCTATGTTACATACTTTCGCACAAACACATTATACCCTTGTACCTTCTGGTACAGGGTATAAAAGAACCGCGGGATAAGGATAATGTATATCTTCTTTCTATATATATAAAAATGAAGCATGAAATATGTAAACCCCTTCTCAATCGTAAACGGCTCGACGGATTTTGATGAAATTTTGTGTACGTGTTCAAGGGGGCTCTAAAATGTATGTAATTTTTTCTATTCTAACTAACTAATAATAATAATTGACGAACTGACGAACGCTTCGAAAAAAAATATGCGCCCAAAGCGAAGAGCAATTGGCCAATATACACCCAAGACGCAAGCGAAAAGGGTATTTCATGCCTCACAATCAGACGAGCAAAGAGGCTAGAAAGGCTAGAAAGTCTTCGAGGGCATGTCGTTGCGACCAGGGCAGGTCAACGCGAAAGACGCCGACAAAAAGTGCGAGAAAGTGTGGCTGGATCAAGACAATACACATTGATTTACATCTTAGTGCATTTCATTATGACATTAATATTGACTTCAGTCTTCACATAGGTGTCGCAATTGGAAAAATGGATAAAGTTTGCAAGTATTGCAGCGCACTCAAAGTCATCGCACGTTCTTACATTGAAAATTGGCATACCGATCATTCTACTTCGAAATATGAATCCACCTCGACTTTGCAATGGAACCAGATTCTTAATAAAAAAGCTGATGAACAATGTTATTGAAACAACAATTTTGGATGGAAAATTGAAAGGTGAAGACGTATTGTTGCCACGTATCCCAATGATTCCGACGGATGTTCCATTCGAATTTAAACGTTTACAGTTCCC
>JBAMCP010001937.1:0-16524 GCA_037075105.1 Lissocephala sabroskyi
ACACACACACACACAGGCAGTGGCAGTGGCGCTGCGACTGCAACTGCAGTTGCGGCCGTTCTGGGGGTTATGTGGCATTAAGTTAAGTTAGCAATTTTTATTTGTTGTTTGTCAAACGTGCGATGAAGTGAACCTCGAGAGCCTTTGGCGGTGGCAAGCGTACGAAGCTCGCGGAAAAAGCAGAAGAAAAACGACCCCCGCGCTAGACCAGTGGCCGGGCCGTCCGGTTAGTCGAGGCGGCAGTTTCCGTTCATCTGCTTGCTCGACTGCCAGGACGAAGGTTCCGCGGCGCGGGTGAGTAAGCGTCGCTGCTGCGGCGACGCGGCGTCGGCGCTGGCAACTGTGGCAAGTTTTTTTTTGTTTTTTTTATACTTTGTTTGTTGTCAACAACGACGCGGCATGTGCCCCAAGTTCATACAAATTCTGACACGCGGCGCGTTAAGCACGTGGCGAGTGGCCAGTGATAAGCTCAGGGAATCGCCAGAAAAACGCCCGGAAAACGCTTAAGAAACGCGCGAGAAACGCTTGCAAATTTTTTTCTAATTTTTTGTGGATTTTTTTGGTGATTTTTTTCTAAAGAAACTCAGTGAAAAATGCCTGGAAATAAACGTGGAATTCTAACTGGAAAAATTCAGTGAAACATTTTTTTTAAGTGATTCTTAAAGTGGAAAAAAAACTAGCAATTAACTTCAAGCACTGCCCTTCGAATTGTCGCTGAAAATGGCCTCCAACGACAACAGCAACACCGCCAGCAACACCAACGGCAATGGCCCCACCGCCAGCACAACCAGCAACGGCAATGGAGCAGCTGCCCAGGTGAATCCACCAGCTGCCAGCCAGGCAGCGGCCAGTGTTGCTGCCAGGCCGCCGCAGCAGCAGCAACAACGGCCAGCAACGGCCCCCGAGCGCAGCACGAATTGCGGCCAGAACGGTCATATCGCCAATTATATCAACCAAGTCAATTTGCATCTTAACCTGAGCAACAACAACAACAACGGCAGCAGCAGCAGCAGCAACAACAGCAACACCCAACGTCTGGCCAGCAACAACAACCAGGAAACCAGCAGCAGCGCCACAGCCACGGCCACCGCCACGGGGCTGATGGTCGGCGGACTCAACAACACCAGCAATGTGAACAACAACAATCACATCTACGTGAATCCGCATTCGTATGACAGCAGCACAGGCGGCAGCATCAGCGGCTCGACGGCCGTCATGATGCCTTTGCCGCTCAGCCTGTCGTTGCAGCCGGACAACAACAATTTGACCAGCGGCAGCAACAACGCCGGCAACCTGACCCGCCAGCCCACCTCGACCACGCTGAGCACTTTGAACACATATCTCTTCCCCTGCGGAGCGGACTCGGCCGGGACAATTGGCGGCGGGACTTTCAACGGCAGCAGCAGCTGCGATTTGGACAGCAACTTCAGCCAGATGGTGGCGGGCAGCGAGGGCGGCAGCAGCTCGACGTTCAGTGCAGCGGCTGCGGCAGCCGCGGCCTCCGGGCTGGGCGGCTTCATCAGCAAGCGGCGTATACGCAATTTGTTCGGTGGCGGCGGTGCAGTGGCCGGCGAAGGAGAGTCCTCCTCGTTCGGCCCGCTGCGTCGCCGGAGCTCGCATCTCGTGCAATTCCACACGGCCGCCTTCGCCAAGAAGAAGCAGCAGCAGCAGCAAGAGCAAATGGAGCAACGGATTGCCACCGTGGCCTCGGCCAATGCGGCCTTCCTGGAGCGGCGTGAGCAGCAGCAGCAACACCAACAGCAGCAGCAACAACAGCAGCAGCTGATGTATCCGCTGCCCCAGCCGGAGCAGAAGAAGAAGAAGAAGCCGCCGGGACCACCGCCGCAGGCGCGGCAGCAGTCCTCCAGGACCATGGGCGAGGATCCTTTGATGAATCGGCCCCGGAAGAACACGCCGTCGTCGCAGTCTAAGAAGAAGGAGGCCGCCATGATGGAGCATGGCTATGAGAAGTACCTTCCAAAATCTTTAAACGCTTTCCCACACACACACAGAAACACACACACACAAGCTTTGATTTTCTCTCGCTTGAACGCCCACAATGCGCGCCAGGCAAAGTTAATAAAATAAAGTACAGTTGGCCGTTTTACAGTTGAGTTTTGATTTGATTTTGTGATTTATAATGCTTATAAAATTTCCTTGGATTCCGCTTGAATTGAAGTGTATTAATGCCACGCCTCCAACGCCTACGCCTACGCCTAACCACCTCGCTTTGCCAATCGCTTTATCGCACACAACAAAAGCTTCGATAAACAATATTTACAAATCGATAAACGGGTCGAAATCTAAGAAACTGCTTTTATTTTAGCAAATTTTATCTATCTATCTAAAGATTTCTTCAAGATAATATATAATCTTTATCAAGAGCTCAGTAATTTTAAGGAATTCCTAGAGAGTTTCCATAAATCTCTGGAAGAACGATTTTCAATTTATCGCTAATTGATTTTTAGGAACTCAAATTCTTAAGAGATCTTGATATCTTTTAAAGGAAATAATGCCCTGGAACTGTCCAAAACCTGAAATATAAACCTCAATAATCTTTTTCAAGGGTTTAGTAATTTTAGAGAATTCCTAGAGAGTTCCCATAAATCCCTGAAAGAGCAGATTTTCCATTTCTAGCTATTGGATTTTTAGGGAATCAACTTTACAATTCTTGAGATCTTTTAAGTGAAAACAATATCCTTGAACTCTCCAAAAACCTTAAATATAATCCTCAAACTCTTGAAGGAATCAAAACTGAACGGTTCCTTATTTCGCTGACAGGGTTGCTCTGGGAATCGATGGCTTTAATTCTAAGAGGGAGATATTCAAGGTGAAGAAAGTGTCTTAAGTCTCTTCAAACCATTGAATATAATACTCAAAGCCTTTAAGAAATGAAGACTGAGCGGATCTTTCTCTCGGAGACAGGGTTGCTCTGGGAATCGATCGCGTTAATCCGCTTCCAGTTCTCCAACTCTTCCAATGCTCAATTCAATTCTTTTGATTTGGACACCCGACTTAAGGAACCTTAGTAATTCTCTCTAGAAATCTAACGCTTGACTTTGTCTGTGATGAAAAAACTTTCTTTATGCTCAGCTAAATTCTGTTAATGCGTTTGAAGGAACCTCAGTACTTCTCTCTGGGAATGGATTGTTTGACTTTGTCGGTGATAAAATTGCCAAGAACTTTTCCAATTCCCAGTTAAATTCTGTTAATGCGACTAAAGGAACCTCAGTAATTTTCTCTGCCAAAAACTCTTCCAATTCTCAGTTAAATTCTTCAAATGCGACTGAAGGAACCTCAGTAATTCTCTCTGGGAATCGGTGATGAAATTGCCAAGAACTTTTCCAATTCCCAGTTAAATTCTGTTAATGCGACTAAAGGAAACTCTCTGCCAAAAGCTCTTCCAATTCTCAGTTTAATTCTTCAAATGCGACTGAAGGAACCTCAGAAATTCTCTCTGGGAATCGGTGATGAAATTGCCAAGAACTTTTCCAATTCCCAGTTAAATTCTGTTAATGCAAAGGAACCTCAGTAATTCTCTTATCCTTTATGGTAATCTCTTTGACTTGATAGCCTTTTGTGAGCTTTGTTTTATGCGGTCAAGTGAATTTCATATGCCGGTCGCGTCGTTTTTTGTTGATAAATTTCCAAATGGAAATTTTCCGGCCAACTCGCCCTTAACCCCGCCTTGGCAGCAGCCGCCAACAGACGACGGGGTTAACTGAACTTTGCCCATCCGGAATCGCAGACCAGCCGACGAGCCGAGCCAACTGGTGAGCCTGCCAAGCTGCTGGGCGACCCGAGGCGAGTCAATGGCCTGCCGGCCAAGTGACAAGCGGCGTTATGACTTCCGCCTGGCGATCCTGCGGCTCCTTTTTTTGGCGGCGTCGTAGTTGTCGTCAGACAGCAAAGTTGGTTGCGGCGACGGCGACGGTGGCGTTGGCGCCACCAAAAAAAATCCCAGCAGCGGCAGCTAAAATTGCGTAGTCATCTGTGCGTCTAACTGGAGCCAAAATAACTCACACACACACACGCGCAGATATATAAAGCGATTTACGGCTGTTGACTTTTGTCTGGTGCAGGGTGGCGAAATCTGGTAGCTGGCATTACGCATACGCGGTGTTGGCCACCGAAAAAAACAACGCAAGCGGATGGAGAATTTTTTTGGCACAAATTTCATTGTTTTCTTCGTCGGTCCCGGGTAATTAGGACAATTAAATAAGTGGCCACTACGTCACCACAACCGCCCCCTGCCCGGCCTTTCCGGTTAATTGCGGGCTGACCAAACGGCACCTGGCAGGGTTGTCAAGGTCAACCAACGCGGCACAGTGGGACATACGGCGGCATTAATTCAATGAAGTAGATTTCCGGTGGACGGGCCGACGGCATCGATTTTGCTGGTGCTTATCGGATTTGAGTCGCCTGAAATTTGTCTGAGTTTTTTTTCTGGGTCAGTTGGCGATTAAGGCGGCTATGAATTCTTATGGCTCCGACTTTATGGGCTCCATTAAATTTGGTCTTTATCAGATGGCAAAAGAAGCCCCGAAAAGTGGTGGCTTCTGTTGTTTATTTCTTGGTTAATTACGAAATATTTTCTGGATTTTTTGGCCCACTGTGCCACAAGTTGCAGTGACTTCAATTTGTACAATTAAAATGGCGCTTACGTGATGCGGGAACAGGAAAAGCGCCGAGTTCCAGGACACAAAAAAGAGGAAAAAATCAAGTCATTTGCCATTTGCCTATGGCGACTGAAGTTCCGCTTTCTCCCCCCACCCCCAGCCACTTACATAACGGCACACATATAAATATATTTTTATATATATTTCCTTCAACTCATCATCCACGGCAAGAATAAAGCGACAAACAGCAACAAATGTTGCTTGAAAATTGCTTTTAATGTGCTTTGCGTGTGTCGTGTGCCCTCCAATTCATGTTTGTGTATTATAATAACCTCACACACACACAACAAACACACTCATACACACACGCGCAGCGCACACACTCGTTCAGTACAGTTGCTTATTTTATTTTTTTTTATTATTTCATTTAGCAAAAAATTCATGTCAATGCCAAAGCAACAACAGCAACTGCCACGACAGCAGTGAACCCATAAAAAAGGGGGCTCTTTTGAAGTAGACGAAGTTTGAATACTCTACTCGGGGACTTGATTGAAGAGCGGAGAATATCAAGGGAGAAAATTGGAGACCAATGGGGGGAAAATAGAAAGCGTAGAAGGAAAGGAATTAGGAGCACAAAATTCCCTAAATTTTAAGAAATTATTTTAAACTAGGCGTGGAAATATCTGCTCGCTGGGGGTGTTTTTTTTTTGCTCTGAAGAACCAGCTAATGCCCTGGAACACAGTCAAAGATTAGGAGATATCTATAAGCCTCAAAAATTATAGTTCTTTATAATAACTTGAGGGACAGTAAGATTCGAATGGGAATACAAAGGGAAGGAGTGGAAAAATGAAAGATATTGATTGATATCTCCAAACCAAATGATCCATAATATCCACAGTTTTTATTCAAAGCCGCAACTCAACTTTAATGATATCTATTTATTTTTTACGCCAATCTGAGGTAAAACAAGCCTCAACTTATGAGGAATATAAATTAAGCTTATAACTTCAGGGTTAGCAATATTCTTATGGGAATACAAAGGGAAGGAGTAGTAAAATATAAAAAAATTCATTGCTATCTCCATTCCCGAAGATCCATAAAGTCTACAGTCTTTTCTCAAAGTCCTAACTCAGCTTTGATAATATCTATTTATTTCTTAAACCAATCTGGAGTAAAAAAGAGCCTCCTTATGAGGATTATATATTTAGCCCCTTTTCTGTTCTGTTTTCTCGCTCTCCCTAGCCAATGGACTCTGTCCAAGCAAAAAAACAAATAAGAGCATAAAAAAACTCAACAATTGATGGGGTACAGTGGTGTGTGCTTGTGTGTGTGCGAGTGTGATTTGTTGTTTGTTATTATTCTGTGTATATCGACGGCATGCAAAATAGGATCGTCCCCGCCGCGAAACCGTTGCCTACTTTTCAGGGCGGCACAAATTTCCGCCCCCCCAGCTGTTGAATTGGTCGGCCTGCCATTCACACACACACACACACACGGCTTGTGTTCGATATTTATTAGAGAAGCCTATTAAATACTTCACACAAACCTTTTGCCATTGACCATGAAGTGGTTGTGTGGCTCGTTTTATTTGTGTTGCGGTCAAGGCGTTTCACTTCAAGTGCCCTGAAGTTGGTCAATTTCAGGCGATGAAAATATGAAAAGCCAGCATACACGCGATTCTCTCTCACTCCTCTTCCAAATACTCTGCTCTTGAAAAAGTAGAACGAGCACATTAGCGGCTGGGAGACCAAAACAGTCGCGGGAATCTTCGAGCCTTTTTTAATCCAAAAATCCAACTCATTCAGTTATTAATTATATTCCGGCCGACTTCTCAGCCTAGAGGAACTCCTAGAGAGTATTGGCTAGTCCGGTGTAGTGGAGTTTTTGAGTTACTTTTGAGGTGCGACCTCGTCGTCCACTCGTGGCCTTGATTTGCGGGTGAATGTGGGCGGGGAAGCGGGGACATTGCCGGTTTCTGGTTCTTTGCTATTTGCATTGCATGTCAACGAATCCTGCGACTCTCATGAGGCCCACGGCCTGCTGTGTGTGTGTGCGTGTGTTTGTTGTGCTTTTTCATGTCCAATAATTTCGTAACATGGCCTTTTGTGGCGATCTCTGTGGGGCGATAAGCCGCTACAACGCCGAGCCCAAAAAAGGGGCAAGCAACTCACACACCAACTTTCACACACACACCACGCTGAGGTCGAAATGAAAGTGCTGGCGAGGTCATTTGACCTGCGGCGGCCGAACCAAAAAAAGTCCCTTTGTCCCCAGTCAGCTGATTTGCATTTTCCACCGATGCACTGACATTGTTGCTGTTGTTGTTGTTGCTGTTCAATGACATGAGCAGCAGTTGTTGTTGTTGTTGCTGTTGTCGTGACTCCCGGCCGTTTTCATTGAGACAGGACACACCCACCCCGGCCCCCGGCCTTCACTCGAGTGCCATTAAAACTGAAATCCTCAATCTCATCAAATGGATCTCTCCCCATGTTTGTTGTGATAAAATCAACGAGCAAAAAAAATTCCTGCCGCTTGTTTGGTTGCCTGTTTGAAGGCCTCACCCTTCACCTCATCGAAATCAGCATTCGATCAGCGATTAATCGATTAAGTGCCAGCAATTAGTTCACAACCAAGGCAGCCTCGACGCCTCGAAAGACATTTTGGTTGTTGTGTTTGACTTTTGGTTGGCTGGTTTGTCATGCCAACTGCCGGGGGTCGGGTGCGGTGTGTCCTAGTTAGCCTTGAACTCGGTGGATGTGCCGGCAAATCGAAACACGAAGCACGGCAAGCAAAAATGAAAGTAAAAGTTGCAACTTGCCAACTAAATAAAAAATGCGCCTCAGGCATGTGAGATTCCTGCAAAAAGGCACAAGTCTAAAACGACTCACAAAGGGAGTTCAACTTAAGAAGAAACATTTCGTGGGAAAGTCCAAGTGCGGAACCTACAGAGAAACTTAGGAACTTTGGAGATGGACAGATTCAATTTAAGGAATTCAAGTACAGTCGTCCACTGAAACGATGAAAATTCGTGTGAGTTTCCAAGAGGAACAGAGTTACTTCAAGAAGCGTGGGAGCAGTGGAGATGGACAGATTTGACATAAGGAATTGATTTCAAGTACAGTCATTAATGGGAACGATGGAAGCTCGTGTGGGGTTCCATGAGGAAGAGAGAAACTTCAAGAGTCGTAGGAGCAATGGAGGTGGACAGATTTGGCATGATATTATAAATTGATATAAAGTCCAGTCATCTATCGAAGCGATGGAAAGTCGTGTGAGATTCAATAAGGAATGCAAAGACTTCCAGAAAAGTAGAACTCTGAAGATGAAGAGATTCGACTTAAGGAATTGATTGAAAGTACAGTCATCAACTGGAACGATGGAATCTCGTGTGAGGCTCCAAGAGCAACAGACAGACTTCAAGAAGCGTAGGAACAGTGGAGATAGACAGATTCGATTTGAGGGACTTAGTTAAAGTGGGGATCAAAGAGACTTAAAGAATCGTAGAAAAAGGTTAAATAAAGAATTCGGAATCGGTGATGCTTGCAAGACACATGAGTGAAATTCCCCCAACGACGGGTAAAAGAAATCAAGAAACCGTTGATGATGAACAGCTGAAAAGGCAGAAGGCACTGAAGCGGGTGGAGAAACAAGCGGACAGAATCAAAGAAGCGATCGAATTCAATAATTTTGGAAGTCCACAGCACTAAACTGAACTATTCAAGAACTTTCTTGAGTTCCACGAATAGAAACCTTTAGTTGCGAAGCTGAAAGCCAAATGGATAAATAGATCAACACACCCTGAAACTCAACAGCTTTCCATCTTCCCCGTAAACATCTAAACAAAAGAATTCCTTTTAACAAAGTTCCCTTTTCCAAGCGTTGATTCGTGCTTTTTGATTTTTCGGGGCGCTTCAGGTTTCCTTTGCTGATCGAACTCTCGTTGAGATCTGTGTCACACTTTCCAGAGTAGATTTTGTTGATTCGTCAGTGCGACTTCGACTCAGCTACTGAAAACAACACATTTAAACAATTTACTTCAAAAAAAAAACTAAAGCTTCGATTCAAACAAACAGAAGTCTTTATTCAAACAAACAAGATGCCTAGGATTTTTCAGTGGTTCCTCAGATTGTACGACCTCGTGTGGGTGTACACGACAATCTTCTCGGTCCTTTTCTTTGTGCTGCTCTACAAAATGCGCCAAAGGATCTACACGCTGCCCATCCACTGGAATACCATTTTCCGGCTGTACTGCTGCACGGGCTTCCTGGCTGCCATGATCACCTTCGCCATTTACTACTCTTGGATGGGATTCAAGGTGGTGCGGATTCAACACCTGCGAAGGAAGGAGGTGACCCAGAGGATTGATCGATTGCGCAGGCAGGCGGCATTGGAGAGAGGGCGTAGAAGCAGGCGGTCCTTGATCAGGGAAAATAGGGCTATTTGTGAAAAAAGTGAATTGAGTAGTACAGCAAGGTCAGCAATCAGCTGGACGGATGAGACTGAAAATGAAGAAGAACATTTGGCGTAGTCCAAACCTTTGAAATTGGACGTGGAGATCTTAAGGACTTCAAGAGACGGGACAGAGAAGATGGACGGAATTGACAACAAATTGAAACGGTGGAATCTCATATGAAACATTGATGCTTCCAAAAAAACAAGAATCAGTTGAGACGGGCACATTCAGACTATGCAATCAACAGGAGCGACGGAATCTCATATGAAACATTGAAGCTTAAAAAAAAAGAATCTGTTGGGACGGGCACATTCAGACTATGAAATCTATCATCAGGAACGATGAACGAAGACACCACCGAAAGGACTTGCAAAAAGAACAACGGTTGCTGTTCTTCAAATGAGAGTCTTCAAAAACGTAGAAACAGCACGGGCACATTCAGACTATGAAATTAATCATCAGGAACGATGAGAACTCATATGAGATTCCTCCAAAGAATCACATCACCGAAAGGACCTACAAAAGGCTTCAAAGAACTTAGAAACAGTGGGAACGGGCACATTCAGACTATGAAATGAATCATCAGGAACGATGAGAACTCATATGAGATTCCTCCAAAGAAACACCATCGAAAGGAGTCAAAAAAGGAACTCCGAACATTAAAAATTGCAAGTGGGCCAAGTAAATGGACAGAATTGACTTAGGGAACTGAATAAAATAAAGCAGAGCAACCAAAACTCTCACTGGTTTTCGGGGTTAGAAATTCTCAGGGATTCCCAGTCCTCTGTCGCCGGACTCCACGAAGACTCTGGTGGTTAGCGATGTGAAGGCCGGCAAATGCAGATGACAGCAGTCACGACTGCGAGTCTTTGGGAATCTTGGTTTTGGCTTTTGGGGGTCGCCACTGCAGCGGTTGCCTTATTAGCCATGCTCATGCCCCTGCGGCAACGGCAACGACAACGACAACGACGACGTCATAGGCCCAAAAACCCAAAAAAAGAATGCATTGATAGGTTGGTTGGGTTGGCTTGGCGCAGCGTCTCACCTTGCCACATGCCACACACACAGAGAGGCCCCCATTTAGTCGGCGGGGAGTTTGATTGTTGTTGCATTTTATTTACCGACTTTGTAGTTGTTGGCTTTGTCGTCGGTACGGAAGTCCTGCGACAAAGTTTGCAACGACCAACGCCAGCGCCGTGGTTATTGTTGCCGTCGTCATCAGGACGATGGTGGCGATTTATTTGCTCGGTGTTGTCATTCATCTTTTTGCCTTTCTTTTAAGTAGATTCGGTTGGGCTGGTGTTGTTGCTGGCATGACTGAAAGTTATGTCATTTGTTTCGAGCCATAAACTTTTTGCTAGGCCGGCTTTATTTTTTTGGCGAGCAGAAATCACGCGATCAAATCGAGCCGCCCGCCCGCCTGCTGTTTATTTTACCATTTCGATAAAAATTATGTACGTCTGTGGGCGGCGGACTTCGGGATGTAAAACAAGCAATGAATTCTCGAGGACGCCTCTGAATTGCAGTCTCATCGAGCGGCAGGAAGTCAGGGGCGCTGCCAGCGTCCAGTCCCAGCGACCTAACTTGCGTGCCTGCTGTGAATTCCATCGTTCCAATTAGCCAGACACTTTGAATAAACTGTACTTTAAAAGCTGGCAACAGAACTAATAATTAAACGCATTTTCCAGGATCTTAGGATTTTTGGATCCCACAACCATTTTAAGGCAATTTTGTTTATTCATCTTTATGGGGATTTTGAGAACTATGCGAAACTTTGACAAGTTGTCCACAAATTTTGCTGCTCTCAGCGAATTTTCTTGCTTTGCTGTTACCAAAAAAAATGCAGCAATTAAAAGTTTTCAATTGACTTTTTTCCAAGGCGACAAAAAGAGCCGAGTAAACTTTTTAATTGCTTCGAATATCACCAGCAGTCAGCAGAAATGTTCACGCACTTTTAAATGGCCCCATTATAGTCCCCCCACCTCCCGCCGTCCCACTGTCCGCCTTCTTCTGCTGGCATTTCCACAAAACGAGCGCAAAGCATTTTCCGAAAGGGCATTGCAGTGGCGACGGCAACAAGACGCAGGATTTTGTCTCAGAGAGCCAAAGGTTCCGGAATTGGCTTTCGTGATCAATTTACTTGGGATATTAAAGATATCTTGACTTTATCTATAGAATAAAGTTCGGATAATCTGACGTAGAATCCAAGATATATATAAAAACTTTATACTCTTTAGGTTTCTACTTCGATCTTTTTTTTGTCTCCAATAATTAAATAAATATGAGGATTTTTGTGACCCTGGACTCTTTAGGGTTTAGAGATATTTTTGGTATATTTTCGGTATTTTCTAGTATTTTTTTGGTACATATGTTTTTTATAGGTGCAGGGTGACTGGCTGTCTTATTGGCTGAGCAAGTTTTTGGGAATTTTAAATGTTTTGACTTTTTGGGCGCCACTTGGCACTTTTGCCATTTTGTTTGCCACACACACACAAACACACACACTCATGTGCACAACAAACAACTTGCAGCAAATTGACTAAACGACGAGCAGCAGCAACAACAACCACAACAAAAAAATACTAAAAATTCTGTCGTTTTTATATAAATCGCTGTGTGTGTGTTTTGGTCTCATATGACAAAGTGTCACACACACCGACACTCGGCCATTTTGATTGCCTACGCCTGGTCGTAAATGTTGTTGTTGTTTCTCTGAAAGAGAGACAGGGACGGGTAGACTGAGTGAGGGAGACGGAGGATGAAAGACGCTGGCGACAATGCAACTTGCCTCGCCGTCTGCCCGGCCGCTGTCATTTTCCATTTCCACAGTGTCGGTCGGTGGGCTTTTGTTGTTTGCCTTTCGCCTTAGGCCTTAGCCACGCCCCTCCCCGCCCGTGCGCCTGTCAGACGGTCCGCTCGTCAGTAAGTCAGTCTGCCTGTCAGCCGGGCGGGCTGAGTTTGGGGGCTCTTTTTTTCTCGGTCGCCAGTTTTTCATACGCTGATTTCTGATGGGCAACACCGACGACAACGGACAGGCCACTCGGTTTTGTAGGCCGTAAATGCAGCGCTGCTGCTGCTGCTGCTGGGGGCCCTTTGGTTCCTTGGGAGGCGGCCGTTGTTGCTGTTGCAGTTGCAGTTGCAAAAAAAAGAAATTCTTTAGTTGTCGTTGTGGCCTGGCATTTTGGCTCGTGCGGTGACAAACATTTTTGCTGTCGCAGCTGCAGCTGCCGCCAGTGGCCGTTTGTTTGTTGCTGTTGCCGCCGCCGCCGCTGCCGCCGGCAGGGCAAACATTTTGAGTTGCTCGGTTGGCTTGGCCTGGCCTAGCCCAGCCAGTTTGACTCAGCGCGGCACGGCGCACAAATAAAAACGGAAACGGACCCCGGACACGGATGTCTCTTGTCGATTTTCACCAATTTCCCCATCAATTCTCCGCCAGCCGTGCGATCGATCTCCTTTCTTCCCATTTTTTTTTTCTCGAATAAAGTGAATTCGGCATTTTTTTTTCCTTGTGATGCCCACAAAATGTGAATAGCAAATTCCCAGTTCCTCCTCAGATGGCAGTGATGAGTTAATGAGAGCAAATTCGCCATCGCAGTGCCCGGGGAAAAGTGATGGCCAGCCAGCCTGCTGGTGGCTCAGAGAGGCTGTCGTCCTTCAAATAGCGTCAAGGAATCGCTGGTTTCCCCTTTTTTTTAAGTATTATGTTCCGTGCTCGTACCCAGTGAAAGTGAGTGAAAGTGCCTAAAACAGCCAGCAGGTCCATCCGGAGTCCCCCCAATGGTCTAGCGGAGCGAGGAGTCTTCCTTCAAGATGTTCATCTATCACGCCATCAAAGATGAGCTGGAGAAAATGTAAATATGACGTACATGAAAATCCGAAGCGGCCGACCTTGCATCGGTCCATCGAAATTAGAGATTCACATCTCAGCTTTCAATTGGGCTTTTCATCTTTTTCTTGGCAAGTCGATGGGCCGGTCGTTGGGTCATTTGGTCGGCTGACCCATAAACCATCCAATATATTTTGGCTTGCGGTCCTTTTTGCCCACTCTCTCGGCGGTTTCGGCTTCGGTTTCTTGCATTATTTTTGTTTTTCTTGCTTTAATTGCACGAAGCCTACTAAACTCTCATTGATTTTTGGCTACAAAATTTATAGCCAAGGCGAAATCCTTATTGACGGGCGCGCACAAAGGGCGCCTGCGGCCCCGACCAGCCCCCGAATAAGACGACTGCCGCATGCTCTTTTCCGGCACGCGTCATAGATTTTTTAAGACTTCCCCGCTGTAAATATTCTTCCGGATCAAAAGCGAACTTTATTTCAAGGAAACTTTAGTTTCATCATTCATCAAGAATTCATCAAGGAAATATGTAAACTAAAAAAGCTTTCAGAGTCTCTGGGGGCGGGGCAGGAATCACGATGACTTCCATTTTAATGGCGTTACTGCAGGACGAGATTTTCGGCCATTGTTCGCTCCTTGGGGGGCGGGAGAGGAAAATTAAAAAATTAAAATTGCATGACGGCAAATGCAAATGAAATGAAATTATAAGAGAATTGCATTCAGCAATCGGCTGATTTGATTGCGAAATTCTCGAGAAAAAAAAACAACAACAAAAATCAATTCAATCGCAAAAAAAAGAAACAAAAAATGCAACGGAAAATCGTTTGCAATTTGCATGTCGATTTCTCCACTGCGTGTGTGTGTGTGTGTCTGTGTGGCACTTTGTGTGCAGCGAAGGATGCTGGCTCCTTGGAGCAATCCGCCAATAGCCGCCTCCATGTTGCCCCCATTTGCCGATCCCCCCAGTCGTCTTTCCGGGAATTGCAATTTCAGTCGAGGCTGCTGAATGGAATTTCCCCCAACAACAACAGGTGACTAAAGGATTCAGCATTATTTGGTGGGATTATTCGCTAGGACATAAAGGATTCGTTAATTGCAAGCAACGACAAATCAGATAGTTGAGGGAAGTTATTCTCCTTCAATTCAAGAATGGAAGTGTCAGCGGCTTCTCATTGATATTGAGTGATTTATTGTATTTAGTATTTTTTTGGTATATCTTTTGGTATTTTTTGGGACTAGAGCGTATTTATTATTTAGGAGATATTCTCCATAAAAATAAGGCTGCGACTGTCAGCGGGTTCTCATTGATATCGAATGGTTTGAAGTATTTAGTATATTTTTAGTATTTATTAAGTATTTTTTCCAGTATTTTCTAGTAGTTCTTTATATATTCCTAAAAGCTTTGTTGTGATTTTTCGATTGTCAAACTCTTTACGTCTCTTTGAGAACCAACCAGATCCTCCTTTGAGTCCGTCTTCGTTCGACTTCCCCAGCCAATCGATGGCTTATAAATCGAAGTCAGAAAGTGAGACAAATGGGCGGGAGTGGAAGGGGAAAGTTAAAATCCGATTTGCGCCAACTTAAAATGCCATCACAACACAACCTTGCGTGTTCCGATTACGTGGGCTCCATTAAGCCAGGCGGCGTGTCTAAGTCGAGCCCCCAACGGCCCCTCGATTCGTCTTGGTGGCTTCCAAGGCCCCCTTGGGCCCCCCTTCCTCCCTGGCCAATGGCTCGGTAGATTTCTAGTTTCTCTCCCACGAAAATGTAGAGCGACTCGCTTCGCTTGCACACAGCCGAGTTGCCCCAGTCGCCGTCTGTCTCTCTGTCTGGGATATAGCGAACATTGTGCAACCTGCAACCGCTAGACAGCGTTGCCTGCAACAACAACAACAGCAACGGTAGAAGTAAAAGTTGAAATCGCCGTGCACCACCTTCAAGTCGATTGTTAGCATAAAATGCCAAACTGCGGATTAGAGAAGGTTGCCGAGGCAGAAAGTGGGGAGAGGGGAGGGGAGGGTGTTCGATCGGCGGATGATATGGTTCGAGGGGGGGAGGGGGTGTGGAAAATGTTGCGGCGTTGCGGAAAACGTTTAACGTTTATTTTCATTTACATTGTGCATTTTTTTGTTTCGGCCGGGACTACATTTATTTTTGGGGTTTCCTATACTCTTTTTCCACGGGCAGTTTCGCTGGCCTTAGGGGTTTCGGAGGGACCCAAAAGTTCCCAAAACAAACGGGAAGAAAGTGGTTAAAAAATCTCTTTTACTTTGAAATTAAAATCCCAAAGTTTTGAGAATTTAGGGAGGTTAATTTAGAGAGCAGAGGCTCTCAAATTTCTAGGAATTTGGGTGCCTTATGTTTTCTCTTTTTGTGCTCTTTCCATAGACAACTTAAAGATTCAAACATTTTTCTGTTTAATTTCAAGATAAATTAAAACTCCTTTCAATGAACAAGCAAAAGAGTCAATAGAAGTATTCTTCTGATGTTAACTGCTTGCTGGAAGGACTCAATTCTTTACCCGTAGTTTCTTCTGATCGTCTGATTTCTGTTGAATTATCTGCCAATTTCCTAGGACTTTTCGGGAGTTCTTTCTCATGTAAGTTCTGTTGAATTATCTACAAATATTCTAAGATTTCTTGGGAGTTCATGCTCATCTAATTTCTGCTGAGTTATCTACAAATTTCCTAGGACTTTTCGGGAGTTCTTTCTCATTTAAGTTTTGTTGAGTTATCTACTTTCCTGGGACTTTTCGGGAGTTCCTTCAGCTTAAAATAAATCTTAGATCTCGATAACTTTTAGTCTTTTAAGCTGCGGATCCCTTGCAACTTAAACCCAATCTCGATCATTTCAAAAAAGTACAGTCTCGTTGCGGGATAAAGAGTTGCCAGACTTCGTGGTGTGCTTGGGGTTTGTTGGATTTTGGTTGAGAGTCGATTTTGCGGGTCCTTCTAAATTTAGCAATCAATTTTTTTCGGCTCAACTTCCGGCGGCCTTATGCTTGTTGTTGTAATTGCATTTCGCTTTGTTGCAACTGCTGCAAGTACCGTTATTGTTGCTGTTGTTCAATGCAACCGCAATTCGCTGGCAAACCAAAAAAGTGTTGGTGGCTTTTGCAAAAACAACAGGACGGCTTGTGGGGCGGACAAGAGGCGTGTGTGTGTCGGCGAGTGTGTGTGTGTGTTAGTGTGTGTGTGGCTGGTTGTAACTGTAAACGCTGGAAAAATGTTTGGAATCGCCTTGCCAGTTGCATAAAAAACGGCGCACGCGGGTGTCGCCGCCAAAACGCGCGCACGGATGGAAATTTTGTTCCTTAATTTTTTTTTTACGTTGCTTCCCCCGTCGCTTTGATTAAATCAACAAAAAAACGGTTAAATATTTCACACGTCTCTACTGTGCGTGTGTGTGTGTGTGTAAATTACATAAACTCTTCAAAGTTGAAAGCCAACAAAAATCGCTTTGAGAGGCCTCAGAGTCACTTCAAAGTCAACGGCGGGGCGGCGGGCGAGGCATGCACCGGTTTCTTTTCCTCTGCTGCTGTTGCTGCGGCGTTGCCGTTTCAGTTTCAGTTTCGATGGGTCGTTTGGGTCGTTGGGTCCATGACACACACACACAC
>JBAMCP010001938.1:0-16521 GCA_037075105.1 Lissocephala sabroskyi
TATATAGGAACTTTTAAAGAGATTTTGTTCTGTTTGCAGAGATTTAGGAGAACTAAGATTTGAAGAGATTTAGGAAAGTACAGAAATCCGTAGCTTTGGTATTCCTTTTGAGGTTTCCCAGGAACTTTTAAAGTGAAGGAAAATAAAACAGAGGGAATATCTAAAACTCTGCTTTGTTCTATGGTCGAAAGATATTTAATTTGCTTTAGCACGAAAGATTAAAGAACACCAGACTCAAGGCACAAGTACTGATAAGTTTAGGGAGCGGAAGTAAACTAGCCTATAAAAATGTTATCAGAAACTGAAAAACCTCATAAACAAAAATATTTTCAGAGCAAAACGTTCGTTTATGGAAATTTAAAGTAGTTCAGCAATTTTAAGGTTCCCCCTCCCACTCAAAGCAGACAAAATAAACCAAATTTCCCCATTCCCACACTCAGCGCTCCTTTCGGTTTGCTAATTAGTCCGCGAGAGTCAAAGGAAATAAGCTCATTTCCCTCAAAGGAACCAGGGCACCTAACCCCACCCACTCGAGAGAGCATAAAAAGAAGAAAACGGTGGGGGGAATTTTTTTAAAATTTTGCCATTTATACATATTTATATATTGTTCACCTTAGCCTAGATAATTGTTACTTAGTTTGCAAATCGTAATGGGTTAATGTCTCGTTATTTTCTATTTAATGATCTCGGTTCATTTTCTTCTGCGGGGTTTTCATAGATTTTTGCCGTTTTTTTTGTTGTTTGTTTGTTTGTTGCTTTTGTGTTCGTTTACCGTTTTTTTACTTTGTGTTTTTCTACAAAAGATTGTTAACTTTTTTTTTGTTTTTTTTTTTTACCACACGGAAATCGATTATAGTAAATTTCGGGGACTTGCACTTTTGTTGTTCGTTCAACCGATAAGAGGACGCTGAAGGATATTTAGTGATCCTTATAATTCTTTAAAATGTTATAATAAAAGAGGAAAAAAACTAAAGAGTCTTTTAACTTAAATACAAATGAAAAAACTGTTATGCGTTCGGCTTCCGTTTCCACTTTGATTTACAATCGGGTGCGCTATGGTGTACGTATTTTTTATAAGTTTATATTTATAGATAAATGAGAGGGTTCCAAGAATGTATATATATATATATAAGGTGCTGGGGGAGAGCTCTCCCGACTGACTTGACTCTTTACAATTCGTTATTACAAAAGGGCAATGAAAATTACTTAAAGAACAACAAAAAAAAAACCCTATATAGATTGCCTGAGGGAAATTCCAGTTTGTAGTAAAATTAAAGGGGCGATTTTATATATTTAATATAGGACACAATTTAAAATAACGGTAAGCAGCGGTTCCATGTAAATACAAAAAAGAATTCTATATATCGTATGCTTGTATATATCTCTATAACTCTGGGTGGTGGTGTGGTTTTCGATAATTCAAATTGCAAAGAAGAAAAGCTTTAAAAAAATATTAATGAATAATTAACAGTAAATTAGAAAAATCGGAGCGCGCGCGTTTTTGGAGCAGCAAAAAAGGTGGGGGGCGGGGCTGTGTACATTAAATGATTACGCTAAATGTAACTATATATATATATATATCTGAATATATGTCGCTGTTTGTTTGTTGCTGGATGGTTGACGGCCCGCAACTATTTACATTCCTGACATCCTTTGCCTTCCTTTCTTGCTTTCGTTCGTTCGTTTCTGCTGGTTTCATTTTATAATACAATTGAATTAAAAACGTTTTGTAACATTCGCGGCATTGATTTCGTTTGTTTTTGTTTTTAGAGTTTGGGTTTCGGTCGGCGTTTGCGTTTGGCGGGCGTGCAAACCTCCTGGCAGAACCTTCGGACGATCGCGTTGTCTCAGTTGAGGGCCACTTCCTGGGACTCACCCACCTCCACTGCCATGTTCAGCTGCTGGTTGACCGTCGACTTGGCCAGGCAAGAACGGGCCACGGACTCGAAAAGTCTAAGGGACAAAAAGAAAACAGTTTAGTCAAAGGAACTTCATAAAAATCCTCAACGGGGCGGGAGGATATATAAAAATATCCAAACTGCGCTTTCTTTTCACAAATTTTCACACAAGCAAAATAAAAAAACAGAACGAAAGCCAATTGGATGTTTTTTAGGGAAAAGGAAAGGGAGAGAATATTTGGTTGCTTTTTCTGGCTACGTGGCGCATTCAATGCTGTTTAAACGCTCAACTCGCTTAACTTTATACAGACATTCACCAAAATATCTGAAATGGTGGATCGAAGAAAAATAAAATCAATTGACGGGCATGCAAAATAAACAACGGAAACACAAAGGGAATCTAAGGATCTACAGCAGAGAGAGAGAAATCCAAACGCTGCCGTCAACTCACTTGGTTATTTCCGGTGCACAATGGACAAAGTCGTGTTCCCAGAACTTGTAGATCGGATTCTTGATCAGCTCAATGAAGGTGATCAGCAGACCCCAAGGATGCGGCCGATTTACAATCAAACGCTCCAGCAGAACCCGCGTGATCTGCTCCTGGATCGCCTCCGAGTTGGCCTCCGCGAACAAATGCAGCACCGCACAGCTAAAGTAGTGCGTGTGGCTGTTGGGATAGCGCAGCTGGTTGGCGATCGCATTGAGGAAAAGATAGCGGCCCTCGGTGTCGAGATCCACGGCCAGATTCTGGAAGATGTCCATGTGGGCGCTGTGCGCAATGTTCGATGTGTTGGGCACGAAGTTCTTGTTTCTAAAAACGGAAACAAATTAGAAATTGTCGGTTGGTTGGTGGACCGGCGCGAACTTACCTGATCAGGGCAATGGCCTGGGTGCCCACGTACATGACGAGGGCATTCATGAGCGTCATATTGTAGCGGGTGCCCGGCTCGCTGGTGACCTGGAGGTGGCCACGCAGCTCGGAGAGGAAGGTGACCGGGGCCCGGGCTTTCAGATACGAGTCCAGGTCCTTTTTGAAGTTCGGCGGCTGGATGTTGACAATATAACTGCTGCAGACCTTGGGGGCATTGTTGCTGTCGCTGAGCATGTCCACCTTGAGATTGGGCGTGAAGGGATCGGGCAGCCGCATGTTGCGCGGGAAGGCCGACAAAATGATGTTGCGCATTTGCACGCAGTTGGGTGGAATTGTGTCGCAGAAGCCGAAATGATAGTCGCACAGGAACTCGGGGAAATCGTGCAGCAACACCAGCAACACACGCAAGGTTCCTTTGTACAGCAACTGGACGGGTTTGCCGAGCTCCGTGTTGCGCAGGAACGGCGCCAGGTAGCGGAACAAGTCCTGCAGCAGTTGGGCGTAGAGCGGCCAGCCTTTCTGGTTGGGTATTTGGACGAGAATACGGCCGAGGAATACCCGATGGGAGATTAACTCGAGCCAGGCAAAACAGAAGCCAGGAGCGAAGCTCGGGCTCAGCTGGTGGTAAGTGTAGGCAAAGGCCGAGACGATGCTGTGCATGAGGGACTCGAGTATGACATCCGCCGAGCAGAGCTCCATGAAGAGCATCATGAAGAAGCGGTGATAGCCGACCTGCTGGAAGCCCACACCACGCAGCTCGTGATCCTTGAGCAGGGTGCCCAGCACAATGCCGAGCACCTTGTTCAAGAGATTGATCTTTGTGGTGGGATTGCCGACCTCGCCGGAGTGCCGGACGAGCATGGCAATCAAATGGACAAAGGCATCGATCCACTGGAATATCTTCGTTTTGGCCTGGTTAATTGGTAGACTCGGTTCGCCAAACATCCTGTAAACCACATCCGTGCAGATGTGTGTGGCCTGTCTGAAGAACCGGGTTATCAATTCATCGGTTTTCAATATTCCGCAAGTATTCATCTTCTGTACAAATTCCCCAAAATGTCTCGCATCTCGTGGGGTCGCCTGATTCTGCTGTGAATACCGCGCCACCCAATCCTTCAACAAAAACTCCGTTTGCTCTTGCAGTCCCGGCGGATCATCATTATCGCAATTCTATACACGCGCACGCAGAAAAAGAAAAGAACCAAACAAAAAAAAACCCATTAGTCCAAATGTATCCGAGGGCCCAATTGACCTACCCTCACATGATGCATTCCCGAGTGGATGTAGTGCGTGGCTCCGGCCAAGTACCGCTCGCTGGCATTGAAGGGTCCGTAGTCGAAGGCATTGACATTCCCGCCGGACCAGAGCGTCTCGATGGCATTGGATATGCACTCCGGGTAGCGGTGGCGGTGCTGGGTGAGGCGGCCTAGCAGCTCCACGGTGGCCATGAACTCGTTGTCCGACACAATGTTCACCGCCCGGTCCTCCACGATGAGGCGCTCGAGCAGCGCAATGGCAAACGAGATGGCCATGTAGTTGTTGCCGTTGTCCATGCAGTCGCGCAGCATGCCATCGAACTGGCCCAGGTTCACCAGGTGGGCGGTGATCAAGGCCCGCGCGGCCTCCACATTCCAGCGGGCCTCCTCGCGCACATCAAAGAAGCATTTGGTCACGGCCCTCTCAGTGCTGGGGGCCCCAAAGCTGTTGTGCAAGAGACTGAGGATCCTCAAGTGGATGTCGCGGTAGAGTTTCATTTGCTCTAAGTGATCCTGGACATTGACGAGACCCTCGCTGAGGCCCTCGACGGCCCGGGTGAGCAGATTGAAGGCCGACTCCTGGTCGCGCAGCCGGCGTATGGCCATCAAAGCGTTGAGGAGCATGTGCATTTTGCTGGCCTGCAACTGGAGCGTGGGCACGGACATGGAGGTGGCCATGAAGGCCTCCATTTTGCTGGCTATCTCGGAGTAGACCAGGCTGGACTCGTCGTTGGCAAAGACATTGGGAGGCGGCGGCAGGTCCTGTGGCTTCGGCACGAACAAAGCAATGTCGCGGTCGCTCATCTGCTGGAAGCCGGGAATGCTGCGGGCGAACTCCGAGTAGACGGCTATGAGCGGGGCCGGGGCTGCGCCCACTTTCAAGCGCACAGGCTCGGGCAGGCGTTCCTGCTGGTAGCTGAGGATCTGAGTGTCCACATAGCGATTGCCCTCTTCGCGGGCGATTTTCCTGGTCTCGAAGTCGGTGGCCAGGCGCCGGTCGATCTCCAGAGCAGACTTCTCCGCCGAGGTCTTCTGGATGAAGGCGCAAACCAGCTCCACATTCTCGTTGGCCAGTTGGACCGAAGCCGCTTGGATTTCGGTCATGCTGGGGCAGGCGCCGCCGCTCAGGGCAGCCATGAAGGCTTTGTGCAGATTCTGGCTGATGGCCCGGGCGATTTCGTCCTTGCCGGTGATCATGGCCATGCCGGCCGCCAAGTTACGCACCATTTGGTGGGAGGCCGTGCGCATGCGATTCTCGTCGGCATCCAAGGCAAAGTCCTTGCGTATGATCTGCTCGGTGGTGGCGCAGGCAATCCTTATGCTGCGGTCCACCACCGGCTGCAGCCAGTCGGTGATGGTGCGCTCGATGGCGTTGACCACCACGTGCTTGATCCCGGGATTGGCATGCAGGAAGGGCATGTTGGCTGGCAGTATCAGTTGCTGGGCGATGTGCTGGAAGTTGGACACGTTGACTTCGACGTACGAGTAGCGCGGCTCGGGCGGCGGCAGGACCACTTGGCTCTGGTCCGCGGGCAGGTTGGGCGAGGCCACCGATCCTGGCCCTGGCGCATTACTGCTGGCGTTCATCATCATGGCGGCCTGGGCCTGTTCCATTTCGGCGCAGGTAGGACCCGCCGGCTGCTGGGGCACCACTGGCACTTGCTGGTTGGGCGGCGGTTGAGGCGGCGGCACGGCCGGCTCCACCGGCTGTTTGGGCTTCGGCTGGGACATTTGCTGCTCGATGGTCATGGCCCTGGCGGGGTCCTTCAGGTAGATGATGGGCTTCAGCTTGGCCAGCTCCAGGTTGAGGGTCTTGCAGAGCACTTCGATTTCGAACTTCAGATTGAGCTTGAGATCCGGTTCTTGATGGAGCTCGCCCAAAACATACATAATGCCCATGGTCCAGGGATTGGGCGAGCGGAAAATGCGCGACTTGGCCGAGGACTCCAGGATCTTGGCCACGAACGGCACCACAAACAGCAGCTCCTGCTGGCCCTTGTGGTAGGCCTCGGCCAGCAGCGACTTCAAGTCCAAGTCCACCTGCAGTATGGGCCGATTCCGGCCGAGCGTCATCATGCCCAGCCAATGGCCCAGGTTCTTGAGCAGGCTGCGGTCCGAGAAGTTGATCACGCCCTTGTCCGAGCGCAGCAGGACCTTGATGTTGCGCAGCGTCTCTTTGGTCACGAACCGATTGATCTCGGCGTTCTTCAGCGCGTCCAGGAAGTTGTAGTAGAGCGTGTGGAAGTTAAACTCCATCGAGGCCCGCTTGAGGACCAGGTACTGGGCCAGCCAGGGCCAATACTCCTTGGTCATGATCTCCTTGATCTCCTCGCACTTCTGCGGTATATTCAGCTGGCTCAGGTTGTTGAAAATGAAGGCCGTCTTGTCCTGCACCGGCTCCGGCGGCACGGTCACCTTCTCCTCCTGGTTGGCCACCAGCAGAGTGTCGATGTTGGTGGCATTGGCAATCGACTTCATGCGGGTGGCATGGGAAATGGCCACCGAGGGCTTCTGGCCGGCCGGCGTGCCGCCCGCTGGCGGCAGCTGCCCGGGCACTGAGTTGGCCCGGTAAAGCGGATCCCCGCCAGCCGAGCTGCCGCCTCCGCCACCGGCCGCCGTGGGTATGGTCTGGTTCAGGCCAATGAGCTTCTGCGGCGGCGGCTCCTGGCCGTGCATGCCGTACTCCACGTACTGGATGAGGTGCTGCGGAAAGTCCTGGAAATGCGGTATGGAACGGATGTGCTCGCAGTATTTGTTGTAGGTATGCAGTCGGGTCTTGAAGCGGTCGAGGGCCGTGACGCCGAAGTAGTAAAGCTTGGAGCCTTCGGGCTTGCGCAGGGCGTCCAGGACGCAGCGCAGGGACAGGCCCAGGGCCACGAACGTGGGCACCAGGTTGCGGTCAATGATGCCGCCGAACAACTGGGCCGTGATTTGCAGCTCCTTCTCCGGGTATTTGGGAAAGAAGCGATACTCCTCGAATAGATTGCGCAGCATGCACAGGAACACTTCCTGTTCCCGCCGGTTCGAGGACTCTTTAAAGCGCTGCAAGATGTCCAGGACCTCGTCTATGGAGAGCGTGGGATTGGGCTGCTGGTTGTAGATGCGCTGGAAGTACGAGTTGGCCTCGTCCTCCACCTCCTTGGACACGGGAATCTGGAGCTCGGCCATCACAGGATTGTTGGGATTCGGCGGCGTCGGTGTCGGCTGCTGGGGCTGAGGCTGCGGCGGCTGCTGCGGCCCCCCGGGCAGCATGCCCCTCAGGTTGCCCACATTCTGCGGCGGCGCTGGCGTCATCTGCATCGGATTCAAGGGATACGGACTCGCTCCATGGTTCATTATGCGGGACGGCGAGGCTGGAGTAGAAACCAATGGGTCTGTAAAATGAAATTCAGCGACATGCACACGCACAACAAAACAAACACACACAAAGCACACCGAAGGCCACTTTAAGGGAGGACAACTTACTCAGCATGTTGTTGAAGTTGAAGGCTCCGCCATTGGGCCCGCCGGCCAGGTTGAGGCCCGCCAGATTGTTCGACATGTTGGTCAGGGGATCCATGCCGGGCCCGAAGATCTGCTGGGCATTGAGATTGCCCGAGAACGGCTGCTGTTGGGGCGGCGGCGGCGGCACTGAGCCGGGCACAATGCTGGCCAAATCCATGCCGCGGTGGCCGCGCAAGATGTTGGGCACTTGCGGCGGCGGCGGCTGCACCAGCCCCTGGGGTCCCTGGACGCGGGCCTTGTTGGCCATGATGGCCATGTTGGTGCCCATCTGCATGATGATCTCGGCCACTTCGGGCATGCAATTGTTGAGGCAGGGCTGCAGGCAGTTGACCATGGTGGTCACGGTTTCCGGCAGCAGCTGGGCCTGCTTGGGCGGCAGCTGGTCCTCGGGGATCTTGGCGTTGGCTACTTGGGGGCAGCGCCGCTGGAGCACCTTGATCATGGCCTGGACGAAGGGCTCGCCGTGGTCGTGGATCTTGTCGCTCAGCCACTTTTCCAGTTTCAGGTACTCGCGCCGGGAGGCCAGGCAGGCCAGGTCGATGATGAAGAGGAAGGAGCGGGCGTTCAACAGGGATGACAAAGCCTTGAGATCCTGGGCCAGGTCGAGAATCCGGGAGAGCTTAACTTGGTCGAATTCATTGCCGCGCAAATACCATTCGGACATGGCGTTCATGATGTTTGGCCGTAGGGCAAAGTGCGTGGAGCTCCAGGCGCTGGCCAGCACGGCATTTGAATTGGGATGGTTGCCCAGGAACGTGGGTATGAGCTGGTTGAAGAGGTCCTGCCGCAGCGGCGTCAATGGGGGATTGATGTGCAGCAGGGACAAAAACAAAACGTCGGGGCAGTTCTGGGCCGGGAATTTGAACAGCTCGTGGACTTGGCTGTAATAACCTTTGTTTGCGATTTGCAGCAGAACTTCCACCAGATGGAGGGATTTCCAGGCAGCGATTTCTTTATTCTCGGCATCCGGAGGCGTTTTCAGGACCTCCAAAGGCGGCGAGCTGAAAATGTAGTCGGCGAAGGAGAATAGATCCGGGCATTTGAGCATCGTGCTGATCAACGAGAGTTGACCTTCGGTGTTCTGCCAGTGACGGTAAATGCATTCTGGATGTGGAAAGAGGTTCGATTGCGTGGCCAAACGGAAGATGGTCAACAGCAAATCCAGGCCGATGCGGTCCTTGAGCACGAACTCCGGGTGGTCCAAGTCTGCCAAACCAACAAGAATTACTAAGATTAAAGGACTTTAAAACGGGTAAGGTCGCCTTACCCATGCAGACATCCTTCCAGTTGAGCTGGGGCACCAACTCCTGGAGCGCCTGGACGAAGACGTCCGGCTTCCAGGCCTGGGTGGCATCTGTGGTTTCCTTTTTGTCTTTCGCCTTGTCGCTGCCATTGGAATCGCTAGTGCCTTCGTTGTTGTTGCTGGAATTTTGCTGCGATTGCTGCTGCTGGGTGGTTGTTGGATTCGCGGAGCTTTGTGAGCCGCTGGCATTGCCACCTTGTCCGGGCCAAAAACTTGCCGGCGATTGTAGATTCACATTGCAATCGAGCAGCGATGAGTGCCGGCGGCACATGAGGCCCACAATTTTGGCCACATCTTTGGATTGGAGTTCGCGAGAGCCGCCGCAACGCAAATGATTCTTGCAGTCTTCAACGCTAGAGGTAAATTCGTAACCGATTTCAAGGATTAAATTAATCCAAGATGTGTCCATAATATTGATTTTCCCCTGCAATGCCCAAGGAAATCATAAAATACCAAGCTCGACGACAATTAAGGCAATTAAGTTCACCTGATTTGTGAAAACGTTCTCGCACAAATGGTCATAGATTTCTTCGATTCCGACTTCCTTCAACGGCACCGCATCGGCGATGGCAGTGCTGCTGTTGCTGTTACTCGGCGACGCGACCGCAGCTTCTTCGGCATCAGCTTCGTTGGCTGGTCGACTGGTCGTCCCAGTGGCTGGCGCCGTTGTGGATGATCGATATAAGAATGGAGCAAGAACCAAAGGGACCGCGTGTCTGGGGAACTCCTCGCGTAGCTTGGCCAAGAACTGCAGTTCCAATTGCCGGGGAACGTACTGATTCAAAGTGCACAACAAATACTGAAGCAAGTCAAAGGATATGTCGTGCAGGCCGCTGGCCGAGGTGCCCGGCGTGTTCTTCGCGCACAAATACGAGTCGAGGAGCTCGGGCAGAGTGCGCTTGAGGTTCTCTTCGGCGGAGGTCTTGAGTTCGGGATACGATGAGTGGGTGATGGCCAAGGCAAAGATGCATTCGCAAAGTTTGTTAATGCCGGTAAGCTTCGAAACCTGGCCAAGTAATTCACCCGCCAAGGCAGACTTTACGCCCTGGAAAACAAACCAGAAACTCCATTTATTTATTGGCCTTTGAGTGGAGAGGGCGGCTGGCTTACCTTCTGATTGGCAAAGCACTGATCGAAGGCCGTGCAGATGTTGGAAACAAACGAGGAGCAATTCAACTGTCGCTGCAAATGGGCTCCCAGCAGCTTTGCCTGCAATTGGGCGGTGACTGTTGGTGAAGGATCGTTGAAATTGACTACCGTGAACAGATAACGCAGACCACAACGATCCGCTTCGAGGCCGTTATCCTGAATAAGCTAAACAAAGGAAGAAAAGGAAAATTAGCGAGTGTAAAATGGAAAAAAGGATTTAGCGGCAGCGATGCGATGGAGGAAAGCGATGTGCTGGGTTTTGGTTACCTCGCCATTCGGCCATCTCGCGACAAGGGATTGCGACATTTTGGCTGCCTTGGTGTCGGCAGCGAAGAAGAACAAGGCCAAGAACAAATGTTCCAAAATTCAAAGTTGTTTAGTTTTTGTTAATTCGTTTTTTCCACCATTGTCAAGTTTTATCGGGGTGATAACCTTGGCCAGGGACGGGTTGCTTTTCGTTTATCGTTATCGAATCGTTTTTGCGACGATTAAAACGGAATGAGAAATTTAAATTTTTTATATACACAAATTGCTTATTTTAATTGGTTTCCGATTGTCGCTGCCGCCGTGTTGCTGTTGTCGGGTGGCCTATTTGCGATTTAAGTCGCCGGCGGAACAAAAACAAACATGGAATTTGGAAATACTCCAGTTGAGTGTACGTGCGGGAGCGAGACAACAGCTGTGCGCCAGTGCGCGCATGAGGGAGAGAGTAGGAGGGCTGGCAGCGCAGCTGCTCCAGCAGGCAGCACACAACAAAAGTGCGAAACGAAGGAGGGCAAGGAGATGAGTGGAAAGAGGAGACGAAAAAATTACATACAGAGAAAGAAGTAACTTGAACAACTTCTACAGTCAAGGGGGGGATTAGAGGTGCGAGGGGGGAGCCCAGCAATACACGATACGCACACACGCAAATTCAACACGGACACGAAACACGCACAACATATGTGTGTGAAAAAAAATCTAATGGGAATATAATTGCAGCCCTTTTGCCAATTTGATATTGTACTTTGTACATATACAATTGCTGGAAGTTTTAAACTTAATATTTTGTAGATCGCAAAGGAAAAACTTCGTACTCTGGGGATCCAAGCTGGCGAGGCCGCGGCGGCGGCCGAAGTGGCATAAAATTTGCACTATTTCACTTTTCGTAGTTGGTGGGTTTTTCGGGCTTTTATTGGGATCACTCGAAACTAACGAGCACGTTAGTGCCGTGTGCAAGATTTATGTCCTACAATACATATTGTTTAAAACTTTTTTATCAACTTTTAACTTAAAACAAAACGAGGTAAATTTTTTTTGTCCAACGAACGCGGTGCAGAGAAATTTTTCTGCTGTGTAAAAACTGTAATGGCGTCGGGCGAAAATGCATGAGCGAGCGGGATGGCGCAAAAAGCCTCGATATAAAATGCACGTATAAGCGAGACAGCAACAGTAACTCAATGGTATCGCAAATTTTACACGCTTTTCAACACTGACCGCGAGTTTCGCGACAGCCCTGTTTGATTATTTTCGTGAATGATATTCAATTTGTATGACGGAAAATTTTGAATGTGGGGAGCGCAAATTACAACAGGAATTTAACTAATTTTTAAGCGCGCTTTTATTTTATTTAAGGTTCCCCCGGTGGAACATCAGGCGCGCTTTTTGAATTCGCGGAGGTCTTTTAATATTTTTCGCGTTTGCGTTCGGAAAAATGTTAAATATTAACGCATGAAATCTTTAATCCTGTCCTATCGTAAAGAGAAATAACTTTCTCTATTTTTGCATGTGACAATTCATCACCACTTTCAAGACAATAACCAGAAAATTTAATACAACAACCACGCACCGTCATACATGACTGACGGCCGAAATTCATGTGTTCATTTTGTTCAACAAACTGTTGGGCAATTGGTTGTTAAATAAAATAAGGTGGGGGTGGGGGGGACCTACCTGCTTGATTTGTTCGCTCGTTTCGTTGAAATTTCGCTTGTTCACGTGTTTGACCAAATTACGAATCTGCGGTAGCGGTGTCTTCAATTGTTGCTCTGCATACATAATTCTACATATGAATTATTAGACTACAGTTTTGGATTTGTTGGTTTTGCTTGCGATATAAATTTTCGTATTCGTCGATGTCGCTGATGATGCTGCTCGTTGCCACCGTCCACCGACAGCTGCTGCTCTCCGATGATGATATTGACGTATTTTGTGGGTGTTCTTCTTCTTCGTTGCCTTCGTCGTCGTAGTTGTCGTCTTGGCCCCCCTCCGGGTTCAAAAACGGTGTGCTGGGCGAATGCGGCGCAATTAAATGTATTTAGTATAGATTTTGGATCTGGGGACTGTGCAATTTGGCCCACTGCTTGTTGGTAGTGGTCCAATTGATTGAAATGTTTTTGTTTTTTTGTGGCGGTTGTTACATTGATCGGGCCCCCAAACATTTAGGGGCCTTCAGCAGCCTACATTGCCGCTGGCATCTATAAATTCAATTGCCCAACTCTCCGCTTTCGTTTTCTTTAGTCTTTCCGTTCAGTCAGATTTCCTGCACACGTAATGGTAATGAAATTCAACTGAATGAATCGCACGTACGCACACAAACGAACACACACAAAGGAAAGTTTTTTTTTTTATTTTTTTTTTTTTTTATTTAGCCCGTCGGGTTTCTAGCACGTTACGAGCCCCCCACCCACAGTCGCCGCGGTAGTTATTTACAAAATACACTGCGAATTTTGTAGCACCTGTAGGTCGAGCTTTAATTGCCGAAATTGGTATGAATTGAAACACGATTAATTTTGAAGTAAAAAAAGTAAAATCGACATGCAACAGAGTTGTCATGTGGTTCTTTCTTATGTTAAAATTAATATATATTTTGATTTTTCATCATAGCTGGAACTTACTTTTTGTTTTACTTTTATTATGATTATTATTTCATTATTTCTTTTGTTATAATAAAAAAATAGGAAACAATTTTAAGGACCAGAGTTGTCGCAAAAGAAATGTTAATCAGGGATGAGTTTTTGATTTATTGTTTTAATACCCCAGCTCACCAACTCCCCTGGTGATCCAGTATAATAAGAATGTTAAATAAAACTAAAAAAAGCGAGTAAACGCTTTAAACTCATGTTAAGCCTGACATTTTTTTGGAACCAATTTAAGTGTCCGTACTGGCAACGTGCAGAAACAGTCATGTAACAGTCAATTAATAACGAACTCGAAGCCAAAATCTTTGGATACCTCGGCAAACTCTTATTACAGCAGTTTAACAGCAAGAGCTTGTGCTTGTTTTTGCTCGCTTATGATATTCACTCAAATAATACGCTCCCTTGAATCCCTGTTATCCTATCGCATATACCTAAGTCTTTTGTCTATTAATTTCTGAGATTGTACGTTTGTCAAACAGAAGAATTCGGGCTTACTTTTTAACTAATTGCATCAAATTTTAATTCATCAAATGACCGCCAGCTTTACAGGTTTTAAAAAAACATCGAAATATCGAAGTATCGATATGCCGATGTTAGCTGCGATGATTCTCCAGCTCTTTCGCCCGCTTACAAGAACCACTTTATTTGTCTATTAATTATCGCGTTAAATGCGGGCGGCGCGGTATCAGATTTGCAGTGCAATATTCAGAAAAAATGTGATATTCACCAAGCCCGCCAGCCATCACAACCTTAATGCCATATGGACCCGCTGCTGCTCAAACAGCTGTGGTGGTCGGGGGCGCCTCAAGGACAAAACCAAAACAAAACAACAACCCCCATGGACAGAAACTGGAGCAGCCTCCACCACCGTTAGGTCCCTGACCAGCGCGGCCGCCGCCACCCCCAACCCCCTGCGCACCGTGCACGACTTCCAAGAGCTCTACGATGCAACCAAAAAGAAATTTCAGTGTAGGTGGCCAATTAACCCGACCTAAAAATAGAATTTTATAAATGATTTCGCTTATTTGCAGCCAAGAAGCTGCCCGTCGACGTCCACTTGGATGCGGTCTTTGCCTGCAACGAACTCGACCTGAGCGAAGTCCAAGTCTACGGCTTCGACTATGACTACACCCTGGCCTGCTACAAGCCCATCCTCGAGGATCTGCTCTACAACTTGGCCCGTGAGATGCTCGTCAAGCGCTTCAAGTATCCGGATGCCATTTTGTCCCTGAAATACGATCCCTCGTTCGCCGTGCGCGGCCTCCACTACGACGTGGAGAAGGGCCTGCTGGTCAAGCTGGACTCGTTCCTCCAGCTGCAGCTGGGCTCGGTCTACCGCGGCCGCACCAAGGTCTCCGAGGAGGAGGTCCTCCAGCTCTACCACAACCGCCTGCTGCCCATAGCCTACGTCGAGGGCCCCAACAGCAGCCACAGGGTAGGTCCTTTGCTTGCCAAGGAACTCTGCTCATATCCTGCTTTCCTTTGCAGCACAACACCAACTCGAAGATGGTGCAGCTGGCGGATCTGTTCTCGGTGCCGGAAATGTGCCTGCTGTGCAATATCATCGAGTATTTTGAATACAACCGCATCGACTATAATCCGGAGATTGTGTTCCACGACATCAAGACGGCCATGGGCTCCTGCCATCCCATCATGCATGCCACGGTGATGAAGGAAACCGAAAAGTACATCGAGCGCAATCCCCGGCTAGTGCAATATTTCGAGAAGCTCCAGCAGGCGGGCAAGAACCTCTTCCTGGTCACCAACAGTCCCTTCTCCTTTGTGTGAGTCGACGGGCGTCTCCTCTGAGCTGCTTAAAAATTCCCTGATCCTTGCAGAAACTGCGGCATGTCGTATCTGGTGGGCAGGCACTGGCGCGACTTCTTTGACGTGGTGATTGTGCAGGCGCGCAAGCCCAAGTTCTTCACCGATGAATCTCGGCCCATTCGGCTGTACGACGAGACCACTAAATCGCATCTCTGGGACCGCGTGGCCAAGCTGGAGAAGGGCAAGATCTACTACGAAGGCTCCGTGCGCCAGCTGCAGGAACTCAAGGGCTGGCGCGGCCATTCCGTGCTCTATTTTGGCGATCATCCCTACAGCGACCTGGCCGACGTGACCCTCAAGCACAGCTGGCGCACCGGCGCCATCATCAGCGAGCTGGCGGTGCGTAGGGCGGCCCTAAAGATATCCTTTCTCTAAGGGGGATTTGTTTCTTTTTCAGCATGAAATCAGGACTCTGAATCGCGTGGACTTCAAGATGAGCGCCAACTGGCTGCAAATGCTGACGCAGCTGATCGAGGAGACCCAAGACAACGAGAGCGAGGCTGCCCAGATCTGCCTGCGCGACTGGATGGAGGAGCGCGACCAGCTGAGGTGGCAAACCCTTCGTCGCTTTACAAAATTCCATTGACTTTTTGTGCTTGCAGAAACAAAACGAAGAACGTGTTCAACGAGCAGTTCGGCAGCGTTTTCCGCACCTACCACAACCCCACCTACTTCTCGCGTCGCCTGTTCCGCTTTGCCGACATCTACACCAGCGATATAACGAATTTACTGAAGTTCTCGACCTCGCACACCTTCTACCCGCGGCGCGGCGTCATGCCCCACGAGTACGCCTCTCACTTTATCTAAGTCCTTGTAGTTGTGTAGGTTCAAAGTGCCAGTGTTGAAATTTTAGCTTTAGACTAGACAATTGTTCACTGTAGATTATCCTTGTTGTTGTTGCGTATATAGAAATTGTGTTGCTCAATAAAATGTGTTTGTTAGACATTAAAGGAAGCTAAAGGTCCTACGAGTACTCCACGGTGACCTTCATCTGGGCTCGGGGTTTGTGGTAAGCGCCGAAGTTTATCTCCATTATGTAGACGCCCTTGGGCACAGGATAGCCCTCGAACATGGAGTCCCTCAGGATCATGTCCTTCACCTCCACGTCGTGCTAAATAGAATAGAGAGTGAGAATATCCTTCTACAGACCAACTTACTCACGTCGTAGGGGCAGGTGTGGTTGGTGTTGGATTTGTTTATGAAAGTATTGTGGATCGTGTAGAAGATCGGATACTTCGAGCGGTTCTTCATGTAGTAGCAGAAATCCAGGGAGAAGTTCAGCATCTTCTGGTAGCCGGAACTTGCCATTCTGCCAAACACAATAACCAGGCCGACGCTGGTCACGGGAATCTTGTAGAGCTGCACGTAGAGATTGAGGGTCACCAGGCCGCGGCCTTTGGCCTCGAGCCTGCAGAATTTGAACTCGGAGAATTTGGGATCCAAGTCGGTGCAATTGAGGTTCCTGAATTTCATCAGGCCCGAAGTGAAATGACTCAGGCAAGTAAGTAGCACGATTACCGTCACCAACCGCATAGTTAAACGAGTTAAAGGAAAGTATTTTTGCCCTGGGGAGTGGTTGGCCGAGATGATGGATTTTAAATTGCTGAGCAATGAAGCCCAACGGACCATTTTAATTGTCTGCCCATTAATAAATGCTAATTAAATATAACAGCGGCGCAGTTAGGCAGGGCCGGTGTGCCCAATATATTCTGCGCTGCCAAAGTGGCTGGGGGAACGTTGTTTAATAATCTGCTTATTTTTAAATTCAAATTCAAAAAGTTAACAAGAATTCTAGAGATGAGCGGTGATAAGC
>JBAMCP010001939.1:0-16507 GCA_037075105.1 Lissocephala sabroskyi
TGTGTGTGTGTGTGTGTGTGTGTGTGTGTGTGTGTGTTGAATGTCATTGACGGAAATTGAAACGCACATGACAATCCATTTCATCAGCAGTTTAGTTGCTTTTAGAAAATTTGCTTTCCACAGACAAACGACGACGACGCCGCCGTCGACAGCAGCTGCCAATAGCAGGGGGAGGGGGGCAATATGGCGAAGGGGTCATGGCCAATCCTTGGACTCTTGCCTGGCGCCACACGAGCCTTGGTGAGTGTGTGACGACGGCCACTAAGCCAAATCAACAGAAATCAACAGAAATTTTAACAACAAAACCCTCGACGGTTCAACTTAACTGGACAGGATACAGGGTGTCCTTTCATGAAAGGACTCTCACACACGCACACTACATTGGGTCATCCTTCGCTTTGCTGTCCACAAGCAGACGAACAGTGAAAAGCAAACGAGAAAAGACGGAAAAAAACACGACGGTCCCTGTCCAGCCAACCAAACAAGGAGAAGCAGGAAGGAGTCTGTCTGCAGAGGGGGCGGGGGGAGGGGTAGGGTGTTATAAGCTCCTCTCACCCACACACACACACACACGCACATGTAATCAATGTCAGTCAATATTTTGCGTTACTGTTGACGACGCCGAAAGATGTTCGAGGAGAGGAAACGAAAATCTCAAAAAGGGTGAAGGAATTTCAAGGAGTCTTTGTAAGGAGACTTTTGAATACTCTATCCAGGGAACGAGGAAGACAGGAAGAGAGAAACAAAGAGTAATACAAAGGGAAAAGATAAATTTTAACTTCTCTTTCTCCTCTTCAACTATTTAATAGGATTTTGGATTTCTCAAAAGCGTTTCTCTGCTATTTTCTCATTGGCTTTCTAGAAGAATAATGAAATCTGAAGAAGTTAAAATAATAAAGCCTTGAAGTTAAGGGATTTCTATTCCCAAAACCCTAAACACCACCAGAAATTATATGATTCATTTTTAAGGGAGACGCTTATTTTAAAACCTTTCAAAGATTCAAGTTCTGCTAAATAAACTAAAGATTTGTAATATTTATTCTGCCTTTCTAGTTCCTTAACTTTCAAAGTAAAAAAAAAGTGTATTTGAAAGTCAGTAAATTGGTACTTTCTTGGAATTGAAAAGAATGGGAAACGAGGACAACTCAAGACGCTAAATAGGCAACAAAAACAGGCCAAATTACATATGCATACAAATACGGTTTGTCTGTCCGAGTGTCCGTCTGCCCA
This sequence comes from Lissocephala sabroskyi, assembly GCA_037075105.1. NCBI lineage: Eukaryota > Metazoa > Arthropoda > Insecta > Diptera > Drosophilidae > Lissocephala > Lissocephala sabroskyi. The sequence continues at coordinate 1,231 of JBAMCP010001939.1, forward strand.
ACTGTCTAACTGTCCTTTTGTCTGGTCTGTCTTTTCGATATGTCGTTCAAACAAATGTCAACAAAAACAACAACAACAACGCACATTTTCTGATTAGTTTCTTCGCCCGCGCACCGCCGCCGCCAACAAGGACCCGAGCAAGACATCGACCGACAGGCAGGACGACAAAGCGCGTCGTACAGTCGATTGGGGAAGGACAGCAGCCCCTGTCCACAAATATTGATGGGCCAAAGGAATGTCTGCTTGTCGGCCAAAGGTCAACAGAGCAAATCAAAAAGGACCAATGCTTCCGAGGAAAGGGAAACGCGCCAGAGACCAAGGAACCAAAAAAAAAAAGAAAGGGACACGATTCCCACTTAAAAAATTCCCCAATTCATGAAGCAACCAACACTGGAAGTGCTTGTCCCGGAGAAGTTGCTTTTCGTCCTTCTGAAGGGTTCTCATCGAACTGAAGTCGCCCCTCAATGAAATCAAAGGTAGTTGTCTGGCGGCCTGGGAATGGGCGGCTGGTTTCATTCATTTTCGTTGGAAAATTCATAAAAGTCGGGGAAATTGACGCGTCGCCTGACCAAACGACGACTCGCAATGCATCAGCTGATTTATAAATCATCCGATGGCCGGCGATTGTCGCTGGGAGGTAGGCAATTTGTCAAAGCCTGTCGAATTTGGCCAGGCCAAGCGAGTCGGCCAATATCCGAGGCCCCTCACACACGCGGCCTCCGTCCCCCGCGGAGTTCGGTTGAATGAACGCCGCCAGAATCGACGACGTCAGCAGCCGCCAACCCAGACAGCCCGGCAGATGGACAGATGACCAGACAGGCTGGCATCGACGAGTTAGACGGGCCCAGCGGTGGGGCCGCTGGCAGGCCTTTCACTGGCCAAAGAAAGCACGAAAAGTACACAAAGTGAAAGGATAATGCACGGAGCAACCTGCGCAAACGGCAGTCCTGCCCATCACGTAGCCTAATTGTTATGATCCGAATGTCGGCCGATAACAAAAATTCCAGCCGCGTCTCTGCCTCCCCACACAGAGTGGTATTTTTGGGTGGGGGCGTTGAAAGGCCAAAGGGCGCAAATTAAGATGGCGATGCGGTCGTCTATCAAACCAACGGACCCGATCCTCGGCCTCTGTCCAGTGGATTTAGAAAGAAAGAAGGCAAACGAAGGGCAAAGCGTTGGTTTTGAATAAAATGGACAAAATTAAAACGGAAATTAAGCGGCAAAGTGAACACAAAAAAACCAAGAAGGTAAGAAAACACAACAGAACCGAGAAAACCGAAGCAGCTAAATGGCCAAGGCACACAAAAAAAGCACAGAGAACAGGGAAGAGACGAATAACAAAAGCCGAGCGATTTCAAGATGCAAAGCGTTGGGAGGGCGAAAACGACTTAAATAAGTTGTTAAAGTGCCAAATGAAGAGGGCCAAGAAAAATAGAAGCAAGGAGAAGGGCAGGGCGACAACAAACGACCCAAGGAAACGCGTGAAATGCCCACAAAAGAGCAACAACAACTAAAGCAACCGCAGGACCACCGACAACGACAACGAGGACTGCCAAATGGCGGCGCGGAACTCGGGGCAAATTAAAATGGCGTACGCGACAAAGAACTGCAAGAGGAAGACGAACGAACAGAAATAACGGTAATTAAAAAAGACAGCAACCTCAGCCCAGCCCCGCCCGGCAGTTCTTCTCTAGTTGTCGGCGTTTTTTTTATCTTAAGGGATCGAAGGAAAATCGATAAGACCCAGAAAACTATCAAGTGATCGGGCGTGAAGAATTTGAGTCTTTTGGAAACCCCGAAAGAGGAAAATCTGATATTCTTTAAAAAAGGAACAAAACAGAAAAAGAATCAGAGCAACTGAAGAGACAGAAACGAAGAGAGGTAGGAATTTTCATATTCCAAAAAGAATCCAACCAGGGTTCCCTCCCAGAAATCTTCAAGTCGTCCGAAGCTCTCTTCCATTTCCATCTTCCAAAAAGCGCTGATGTTCTTCATAGAGAAACAGAGCAACTGAAGTGACTGAAACGAAGGGAGATAGGAATTTTCATAAAGCAAAGAGAAGCCAATCAAACCAAAGTTCCCTCCCAGAAGTCTTCAAGTCCTCCGAAGCATTCTACCATTTTATGTTCCTTTTCTTCATTCTTCTTCGTTTGTGTCCTTTTTGCAGTTTAAAGTCTCCTACAATTTCTTCTCTTCCTCTGATTGGAAATGCGAGTTCCTCGCCCGCCCCCAGTGGGGGCTGCGGTTTCTTGCGGCTTCTGCGGCTTTCGGTTACCACAAGAATCTGCGGGTTGACGGCTCAGACGCCGCTTACCGTTACCTTAACCGTTATCGCTGTTGCTGTTGTTGCTTTTGTGGGGTTAACCGTTTTCTTTTCTTACCTGAGAGAACCTACAAAGCTTTGCCAATCGAAACTGCGGGTCGTGGTCGGGGGGTTGGGCGGTTTGCGGGTCGCCAACTAACTAAGTAATTCAAAAGCGTGTTAAAGACGAACTCATTAATATGGACGAGCCTTTGACTTGGCCCGGCAACGGTGACAAAACTTTTTCCGTTCCCCTCACCCACACACACAGAAAGGAAGAGAAAGAATGAAAGGACTTCCTGGGATTTTCCTGCGGTCTTAACGGCGCCTGTCAAAGACAAAAAACAACCACAAACGCTGCGGGGAGGGGCGACGGGTGGGTAAGGCAAAAAGTGAATGAAAATTAAAAACAAATTAGCAATGCTGTCGAATGGTTTACGATTTTCCGCACCTGCGACCGCAGGAGGCCTCCTGCCCTGGAAAAAAACGGCCCCCGACCCTTTGGGTGGCCCGCTTGTCGGGCCTTTCCAAACAAAACCCCATTAAGTCGCCGCCTGGCAGGATGCGGAGGGGCTCCTGCCAGCTGCTTATTAACGGCCCCCAACGGAAAGGGAAACTGCGGGCGGCAAAACAATCAATGCGCCCATCAAATTCCCATATTTTCTACTTAATTTTCATGATTTTCCCCTTCTTTTTTTTGGGACTGGTGGGAAGGGATTCAATGGCCTGTCACCTGGAGCCTTCGAAAGGGTCGATGTGGCGGGGACTTTAAAGCGGCTAATAAAATTGCGCTCATTAAAGCAAAGCCAAAAAAAGAGAAAGAAAAATGCCCGCCAGTCAAAAAAAAGAAAGAGCCAACGAAAAGGAAAACATTCAACCCTCCGCAGCTGTCCGTCTGTCTGCTTGCGTCAGCCAAGCCTCTTGGTTTCTTTTTCCCACCAACAGCCCCCGAGGCGGCCGGCCAAACAAACCAAAACCGAGTTGGTCAATAAGGCGGCTTTCGCCCCACCCGCCACCGACGAGAAGACCAAGTGGCGGCGGCAAGGAAAACTGCAAAAGATGCCAACGGCCGAGAGCGAAAGAAGCAAAAGAATCAAAAGTTAAAAGTGCCGTACAATGCCGAATGTCGCTGGCAGCAGGGCCGGGCCGTCCTCGCGCGAAGGACACGAGGCCTGGACAAGGACAAGTGGAGCCACAAGCCCAGCTTAAGCGGCAGCGGGGCAGGGCCTCGGCACACACATGTGGCCGACTATGAATACGAAATGCATTTGGCATCGTTACGTGGCCTCGATGAAGTGGCTAAGGGGGAAAAGGGTTGGCGGGTTGGCTGCTCTGTAAGCCACACTTAGCCACAGCAAGAGTCCCGTTAAAAGCCAAGGCGCCAGCAGCTGAAGGAGACTCGGCGAGGCGGCGGTCAAGTTGATGCAACCAATCGAATGGGCAGGCAGACCTTTTTTGAATACTCCACAGGAATTGTGAGCTTAAAAATGCCCAGGCATGATTTCCAGTGAATTTTGGGCGGCTGTGAAAATCAAAGAAAGAAAAGGAAAAAAATTTATGGCTGCCAGCCGCCGGCGTTTGTGTGGTTCGTGTGTGTGAGAGAACGCCGAGTCCTTCGGCCAGAAGGTGGAAAACTTTGCCTTAACTTTTAATAAAAAACAAGGACACAAAAGTTGGGCAATTTTCGGGCTGTCGACCGCTCGCCCGCCCGCTGGATCCACCCAAATTCACCTTAAAGTAACCAAGAAAAGCATTCAATGCGGAAAATCAACTCACAATCATACAAAAGCCAAGCCCACCCAATAAAGTGACGATAATTTCATACTCTTTTTGTGGGAAATAAGGCAAATGATCGGCTGTTCGATCTTCAAGTTTTGCTCAGAGATCTTGGCCTTCAAATGGGGAGACAAAGTCATCAAAGGCAAGCCAACCTCATCTTGAATTCAAACTACTTTATGGAATTCTTTTAACGCAAAATTATAAAGATATCAAATCTACTTTTAACTTTCAAGAACCTCAGAAATATCACAACGTATTATAGATAAATTATCCTGCAGAAATCTGCAGTCCAACAAAATTTTGCATATGAAAATCATCGATCTTCTTTTGCCTTCGTCTCACCTTCACCTTCGCCTTCCTTTCTCTTCCAAAAAGAGTGTCTGCGATTTCAAGGGATTATAAATACCCCAGAAAAACGGTCCCCTAAATATGAGCAACAATTTCAAAAGAGGCCGCGGAAATGTTAAGAAAGTCAAAGAAAAATGTAGGATACCCGAAGCGGCCGCTGTTGGTGACCACACCACACAGCCTTGGGCAGGGCGAGAGCACAAAACCGAGCGCCCCCAAAGTTAAGACAACAAAGGGCAGCAAGGCCAAAGGACGCCCCCCTCCCCCTACAGTTGGTGGCAGGAGGCCACAACATTTTCCCTAATGAGCCCAGTCGAGTGGACGTTGTGTGTGTGTGTGTTTTTGGCTAACTGGCCGAGTGTATGGCAATGACTTTGCTGGCCCGGCCGGCCAGCCAGCTGAAAACAAAATGAATGCCAAAAATATTGCGCCCAACTAGCAAGAAGGACAAGGCACAGTTTCACCGCCATAAATAAGTGCAAACATTTTATGATGGGCGGCAGGGGGGCGGTGGGCGGGGTATGCAAACACATTTGTTGTTCGGATAACAAGGAGGCAGCTAGGCGAGCCAAAGGATCGTCGTCATCGCCCCCCGCCGTCCAATGGGATGCGTCGAAAAAGTTGCATGAAACCCGAAGATACACGAGTGTTTGTCCTTGTGTGTGTGCGTGTGTGTGAGTTAAGTAAATCTATTTGTTTATATTTGTGAGCTATCTGCGTTATTTGCTTAGAAGACCCAAGCAAATTGAAAAGTAAACTAACTTTGAATTCAAATCCTGCAAAATGTACCTCCTCCAGCGAGTCGAGGACGCACACAGCAAGAGGGCAAGAGCGGACCTTCTTGTCCTTTTGTTTCCTCCCTCTTTTCTGGTACACAAATAGTTGGTCCTATGGCCAGGTCAAAATCCATTCACCATAGCCATGGCAATGAAGCAGATTTCACCATGGAAACAAGGACATTCGAGAAAAGGGTAATGGCAGCCACGCTCTGCGCATAGCAAGACGATAAATGAATTCAACTTCCACTTCAGGACCTTAAAAATAAACCAAAATCTCCTCATGATAGTTCTTTACATCGGTGACTGTACCTCAGCCGCTGTCTGTCAGCTTTTGCTGCGACTGTACTACGGTTTCTTCTTGTGAACCTTCGATTGTGCCCACTGTGCTGCTCGGTGGGTGTTCTTTCGGGTGATTGTTTTGAAATGTCCCAAATAGATTTTGCAATAAGGTTGATCGTAAATATTAAGCAAGCCCAGTCGAATTCTAGGCCTGGACAGGATGCACGGCCGATGCCATTAGAGCAACGGCTGAACCACAAAGTTGACTTGGTTACAGGAATAGAGGGGGCAGGGGGGTGGGATGAAATTAAAAGCTTTCAAGTCAATGACATCCTTCTAATGGCAGCAGCGCCCCCGCCAGCTAGCCTTCCATAGGCGAAACAACAAAGGAACAAGGACAAGGAGCGACTGCGAGTTGGCGAAATCGTCTTAATTTCACTTTGTTTATGTTGAGTAATAACGAATTATGCAAATTATTTTATAATAAATTTATGCCAAAAGCGGGCAAGGAACACAGCGCAAAAAAATAAAATAAAAGGACAAAAAAAGCAGCACACACAAAACGAAAGGAGGCGGCTGAAAATCGAACGCACAAACGGGCATGCAAAGCAGGACGGCAGGCCGGCCAAGGACAAAACGGAAGCGGGCGTGGCACAATAAATGCGACGACGAATAAGACAGATAACAACATTTAGCCAAGCCGGCAGAGGCCCGGGAAAGAGGTACCGGGAAGGATGTTGTTGGTAAGACTAACTGGCTTTTTCGGTGGGTGGCAATGGCGCGCGCGCGCGCGTGTAGCCAAGTATGCATGAAAATCCAATTTGCCTGGCCGACTGGCCCACCGCCCGAGAGCAGAGCACCCGCAAATCAGCAAAGCCGAGAAGTCGGCAACACGTAGCAATCAATGTGGAAACGAGGTTGCGCCACAATCAAATACACAACAAAGACAGCGGCCGGGATGCCAGTTACCGTTATGTTTTCAGCATGTTTTCTTTTTTGCCTTGCGTATTGCTTTGTACTTTCGTCCGTCTGGTTTTTATGGGGCAAATCGGAATGCAAACAGAAGCTGGCGCGAGTCCTTGCTGGCGAGCATTGTTACACACGACGGCTCGCTTGCCTGGGCTAATCCAAATATACAGTTAGTCACGCCGCTTAATGATTTATTTGTATGCAAACGCATCGACTTTGAAAGCACAGGGGCTACGGGGGTTAATGGGGTGAGCGGCAGAGCTCGTTAGGAGCCAAAGGAGGAGAGGCATTAGCAGCTAACGGTGAATGGAGTGTGACGTGGGGATTGGCACAAATTTGCATGCAACATCCGCGCCGCGAGCGGACATCAAAGTCAATCAGCTCGGCATGTGGAAATTGGCTTGAACATTTGCCAGCCAGGACCAGGACTCGTCATCTGTTCGTTTCACTTTCGGTGCGGGGCTTGTTTTTAATTCAATTGTTTTACTTTCATTTGACTTGGTTGGCTGGGTTGGCTGCCTGTTTATTTGACGGGTCAATATTACCCCTAAAAAGAAAGTTTTGGCAGGCGAAAGTTTTCGGATGAATTTTCCAGCGAAACGCTCCGGGAAATTAATTAATTATGTTCAATTTTATGCAAATGCCAGGCAACTGAATCAACTGATAGCCAAACCGCCAACGAAGCGGCAACAAAGCGGCCAACAGCTACCTGACCCGCCCCCCTGCCGCCTTCAATTGCCAGCGACAGGCAACTAATAAAGTTTTTGGTTTCCTCCAAGCCAAACAAAAAATTAATTACACAGTCGACGTCCACCGCAAGGCGACAGGCGACAAAGGAAGCGAAGGAGCAACGATTACAAATCCTGAGTTCCTAGTTGTCGGCTGTTCTGCATAATGAAATTGCGGCCGTGGGTTCGTGCTCGGGAGCAAGAAAACAGGTTGACTGATTGCGTTTATCGATGAATATTTCACTTAAACACTTTCCCGCTTTCCCGCTTTCCACTTCCCACTTTGTTGCCGGCGCTGGGCACTCGGGCATTCATAAAACAATATTTTTTATGGCCGGCAGGAGCTTAGGACTTCCTCGGCCTGCCCACCATCAACATCAGCCCAGCCATATGCCATAAAAGCAGCGACAGCGGAAAATGAAGCGCTTAAAAACAAGAGAACAGAACGCGACGAAGCCGGAGCCACGCAACGTTGGCCAAGACGCTTGGCCCGGCGCAGGACAGGACAGTCGATTGATGGGTCAAGCGAGCGGAGCAGCGAGTCGGGTGTTTGCGTTTGGCATGGCGAATGCCTCGATACCCTCCATTAAATTGGAATGATGCCCGAAGGGAGCACAATTAATATTTGATGCCGTCTCCCATCTAAATGTCCGGCCGTTGGGTTTATGGTTTTTGCAATAAATTGAAAGTTTGCTCGCCAACTGCCAGGGCCCAAATGCCTACAGGCTCCAGGACATTGCGCTGGACAAGAAAGGGTAGTTTGGCGGCCAGGAAAACTCGGGAGTTCTATTCATTTCTATATTTCTAGATCTGTCTTTCTTCCCCGCTGTCTTTTTGTGGCTTTGAACACAGACCCACACGCAGGGCATTTAAGTGTCCATCTCACCGTCTGTGCAGTCAAGGTAGCTGGACAAAAAAGGGCAGTTTGTCCTCCAGGTGGAGTGGAGCGCTCAGAAGTTCCTCTTCAAAGACATTAACTAATCTATGCAACTGTCCATCCAATCTGTCCAATCTGTCCATTCTCGATCTGTCTTTCTTCCTTACTGTCTTTTAAGTGTCCATCTCACCATCTGTGCAACGGAGCTCCACTCATTGCCGTGCAATTGCTCAGCGGAGCTCTCGGGAGTTCAGAAATCTATCCATCTGTCCGTCTTTTCAGTTCTACATTTGCTGATCTGTCTTCCTTACTGTCTTTTTGTGTCCATCTCACCATCTGCGCAGTGGAGCACCAGGCGATTTCTCAGCTCTTCCAAGACATTCAGAAATCTATGCAACTGTCCATCTATTCATTTCTACATTTCCAGATCTGTCTTTCCCTCTGTCTGAGACACACAGGCAGCGCATTTAAGTGTCCATCTCACCATCTCCGCAACGGAGCGCCAATCAAGGTGCTCGCTGTTCTCATGCTTGCCAATTTTAGCGTAAAACGCGCTCGACCGTCGGCGCAATCCTTTCGTGTCTATTTACATTTTTATTGTCGGTCGGTCGTAAAAAATCTTATTAAATACCACGTAATAGATCCCATTGGTGGCCTTCAGCCAACGGATGCCGTTGGGAAGCTGTCCGAGGTCACTCCCCCCACCCACAGCGAAGGAGCCGGCTGGAAAGTAAGCCCAAAGTGGAAATGGCAGCTGAGCAGGAACTCAAGAAAAAAAGACAAAGACGAAAACAAGTACATCTCACTGGGGCAGATGGTGAGAGAGGGAGACGGTGAGTTGGTGAGGTGGAGGCCACGTCGGAAGCGCTTCATTGCTTTGAGTTCAGTGGCGAGCATTTAATGCGGCCATTAGGGAGTTTTTACTATGATTGGCTGGCTGCCTGGCCCGTTTGTCTGTCTGCCCATCTGCCCGTCTGTCCGCTCGCATTTATGCTTTGTTAGCGAACTGGTTGAGGGCAGGGGGCGGGTGTCCTGGGTTAACTGTTGTTAAATTACATTCAATAAACAAGCAATGAATATTTTATTGTGCCCTCTACAAATTTTGTTGTCCAACCGCCCAACCGCCCACCCGCCCAACAAGGCCAACAAGGTAAGTAGAAATAATTTATGATTTAAAGGTTCCATGGCTGGTGGCCCGGGCCCCTTGTTTGGAGGGCGTGGCACGTTGTAGGCAGATTGATTCACGCATGAATTGCACAAATCTCATTTTAATAGAATCATTCGGTTTTATAACACTTGCCGCCCCGATTCCCTGGCCCCCTGGCTCGGTGAATCCTTTTTTCTCGTATTTTTTTTTTTATTGAGTCTGAAAGTTATGGGTTGCCATAAATTGAGTGAAATTGTTTGTGTGTTTCGGGGCAAATTTAATCGCTTTCTCTGCCGTCTGCCTTCGTTCGTCCTTTTTTGCGGTGATGGCCCCTTGAAAGGCTCTGATGGCCGCCTGCACTGATTCGGATCGTAAAAGTGGAGCGTCTTGAACTCGTTTTGCATATGCAAGCGGACTTCCCTGCACTTGAGAAGGTGCGGCAAGTTTCTTCCACTGATTTGGCCAATAGACATAAACTTGGCCCAAATTATAGCCATTTGCACATACTTACTTAAGACGGTAGCTGGGTCCCAGTTTCCTGGGCAGTTTTATGGTTTGCTTGGCTGCCAGGAAAATTGCATTCACCCGCCTTTTGCAGTCGGCGGAGGTCGGGGTTTGTATTTTTATGGGGCGGGTCTGTCCGTTCGCTCGTTTGGTACTGACATTTTTAATTGCTGTCGGTTTTCGAACATTTACTGCTTCAAATGAGTCGAGGCGTTGAGATTTATGACTTGGCAGACCAACGGACCTCGCCAAGGACTCAAGGCGACTCTGTCGATGCCCGGCAGGCATTGCCGCCTGTTGATGTGATGTATTTTGTAATTTACTATAGCAACTTTGTCGTTGGCAGGCAAACACACACACACACACGTTTCAATTTAGGAAGCTTTCCCGGCTAACCCAGCGGACAAAAGTATCACTTTGTATGTGGCGAGGCAAACGCAGTGTCGCATTTCCGGTAGCCACGCCCACTCGGCCCTCTTGGGCTATCTGGGCTGCTTGTTTACTTCATTACTTTTCATTTTGTTTAGATTTTTTCCTCTACTTTTAGCCAGTTTTTTTTGCCCCAACGTTGATGGCGGTGCTTGTGGTCGGTCGGTCGCCTCGTCTGTCGTTCTTGCCCCCTCATTGTTGTTGTTGTTTATGCCATTTAATTATTTCAAGAAGCCCGCCACCGCCACTGCCACTCTCGCCCACTCAACCCTTCCTCTCTCTCTCGGTCGGGCTCTTCTCCTTGTCACCTCCTCGCTGTTATTGTTGCCGCTGCTGCTGTAATCGTTATTGTTATTATATTGCACTTTATTTCATTTGCTTGCGAATGACAATGGCCACAGGCAGTCAGTGGCCCCCAGCCCCTTATCGTGGTGGGTGCTTTGCTACCAACATCGTTAGTTGTGACAGCGAGCGATTCTTGGGAGTGCAAATGCTACTCGAAATGAGAATAGCCGACAAATGAGTGCATTCATTATTCATTGGATGACACAAAGCGAGTGGCGAACGAGAGGGAGAATAAAAAGGATCTTCTAATTTGATTGGCAGTAAAGGAAGCTCAAGTACATAAAAAACAGAGGGAGTCCGAAGAAAAAACCAGCAAAAGAAAGGAACTGCCCAAACCTCAAATTGAGTGGTTGGTTTCACTCAATGGGAATTACTTTCAAGACTTTAGGTCCTAAGAAAGATCTATAAACTTCTTGCTGCAGTAAGAAAGAGAAAACAAGAGAACCGTGGACAGTAAAAGGGACAGATAAACAAATTTTATAATGCATAAAGTAAATTATACCGAAAGGCGCCCCCTGGACAGCCAAAAAACAGTAAAGAATTTCAAGGAATCTTTCCCGACACATAAAAAATAGCTTTAAATCGACACCCTGAGCCACTTAAGAACTTTAAGGAATCTTTTTTGACCAAAAGCACGAAATAATTATCGACTGGCGCCCCCCTGGACAGCCAAAAATAAAGGAGCCTCAAGTCGACGCTCTAAATCACTTGAGAATTTCAAGGAATCTTTCTAGAAACATAATGCGTATTTAAATAATAAATTAGCCTTCAATCAACGCATTGATGCACTAGAGAATTTCAAAGAACCTTTCTCGGAATCACAGGAAATTAAAAAAATGTTCTCCTTCCCTGACATTTAATTATTTTGTGGCATTTTTTAAACAATTCCCACTTACCTTGACCGATTATAGGAGCGTCTTCTGAAAGACTCTGGGAAATCTGAAAATATATAAAAAGAGAGCCAAAATTAGCTAAAGATTTTTAGGCATTTTTAAAGCAAGCGAAAGGATTCCCAATCAAGAGGACAGGAAACCTTAAAAGTGCAGGAGATAAACGTTTCTATCTTGGCCACCCACCGCCCCACCATCGGAAAGCGACTGCAATTTTCCTTTATTTTCAACTCCACGGGGACCCACCGGATCCTGAGGACACCGAGGTCGCCCCATCCCCTCCCCCGTTGCTCACCCCAAAAATGAGAAAAAGTGAACCCCAAACGAGCATTGCAACAGCAGCTGCCTGTCCCCATTCCACTGCGCCACTTGACGCTGTTTAAAGATGTCCAACGACGACGACGACGACAGCGACAGGGACAGGGACAGCAATAATGGCGACGGTCGGTTGAGCTGAGGGAGCTCCTGGGTCCTGGGAGATGTCAGCCAAAAGGCGAAGGCGGGCTGCTCTGCCGAGACAGAGTCTTTCATATTTAAACTGACAGTTTATTGTGCTTTTCATTACAATTTTGTTTGTTAGTTTTATTCTCAAACAAATGCGAGAGGGCAAAAAAAAGAGCGGGGGTAAAAGCCGAGTCGGCAGCCTGGTGGTGCAGTCTGTCGTTGCATTCAGCGGGGGCGGCCGCGGCGGGTGCATAAACAATGAAACTCCCCAAAGCACTTGAGCGTAGAGTCAACAGCGCCAACGGCCGGGCCGACGCCGCCATTGCCACGTCAAGCGTTTTAGCCAAACGGAAGTCATAAAAGCCGAGACTTCGCTCCTCTTGTTGGCGGCTATAATTCCTTGTTAACCAACCGGCGGGTGGCGGGCAGGCCGCTTTTAATAACGCCGAGCCGAATAATTCCGATAATTTAGATAAATTTCTTTCGCACGCGCCTAATTGCTGCAAAGGGCGGTGGGCGCGGCCGGGCGGCTCCGACGGAAAACTAAATTAGTTTCGGCAGCTGCTTTTATGACCGAGAGGACATCTCCCGCCGATGCCCTGGATCATCAATCATTAATAACAAAAACGAAGAAAATCAAAAGATAGCAAATCCTAGACGTAGGAGCCATCGGGAGGTGGAGTCTCTGGAGGTGCGAAACAGACGCTTACTGATTTTTGGGGGTCATATTTTTGCTTTAAAGGAATTGCTAAATTTTTACTGGAATTTCGATGAAGTGGATCCGCAGTTTCTGCTACTAAAAGTCTGTCTTCCTCGCAGGCTTTACTGCGGTAATTGTGGAAAGGGAGTGGAATTTGGAGCGGAGAGGAGATTCTGGCACTCTTTCTGAGTTTCTATGAAAAGGAGTGGAACTTGAAATCAAATACACGAAGCGGAGTAAATTTTCTCAGTTCCTGTTGTTCAAGAATCTCTCCTCCCCACAGAAAGCCTCAAAAGTTGCTCCCCTTTTTTTCTACCAAAATTCTGGTTCCTTTCTCACTCCGCTAATTGTGGAAAAGAGAGTAGAATTTGGAATCACCGAGCAAGTGAGTGAGTGGAGATTTTGGCACTCTTTCTGAGGTTCTTCTCTCCTCCACTGCAAACCTCAGTTGCTCCGCAGTTTTTGCTACCAAATTTCTGCCTTTCTCTCCTACTTACGCTCCACCCACAAATCCCAACTCTACTCCGCTAATTGAAAAAAAGAGTAAAATTTAAAATCACATATGCCGAGCGTAGTGGATTTTCTCATTCCCAGCTGTTCAAGAATTTCTCTGAAGAAACCTGAAAAGTTGCTCCGCAGTTTTTGCTACCAAATTGAGATGAGTAATGGGCCTGGGCGTGTAGGGGGGAGGTAAAGGTCAGAAAGGTGGCCAGTTGATCCGGCAATTCTATGGAGACTCAAGTGGTGGCATCATTTTTTCTAATCCCAGAGTCTCCAATCATCAAAGTTCCCGCCGCCCGAACCAAGCCAACCATTTTCCTGGTTTTTCTATTTCTATTTGATGGTTTGTTGTGACAGCCACACACACACGCCGAGTGGCGCTGGTAAATAGAAACGAAAGTGGAAATGGAAATGGATAATGATGCGTTTGTGTATTGGGAGTTATCGCAACATTTGAGCCACTCGACTTTCCCCCACCCACCGCCCCACACTCTGGGGTGAGGCGCACAAAATCAGCCTGAGATTTTTCCTCTTCTCTGGAATTTGAGTTATCAATTTTTAAGCATATAGATTCCTCTACAGCTGAGGATCTTTTCATATAAATAAAATGCTTTGAGGAAGTGCGTTTCCCTCTCTCTTTAAGGCTTTAGGTGGCGGACGTGGGGGGGGGGAGTGAGTTTTCTTTGGGCTGCTTTATTATTTTCCGTTTTCCTTTTTTATTTGGCATTTTAGTTGAGCGCCTGAGTGTGTGTGTATTTCTGTTTGCAACTCTAATTCTCTGTGGGCTTCCAGACAAAAGCAAAATGCTCGACTGCCTGCCAGCGTTTTCTTTTAGAATTTCCGCAATTTTCGTTAAGCGATCGCCCCTCCCCCTCCCCCTCTCCCTGCTGGGAACACGCACAACCACACGCATTACCCTTCCAGGCTCCACCGCCGCCCCCTCCGCCCACATCCTGCTTCTTTTATTCACCACTTCAAGTTGTTCGTTTTACACTTTTGGTCTGCAGTTTTTCCTCTTCCTCTCGGTTTTTTTTTTTGTGCCCCACCCGCTTAAGCATCTTTTGGTGGCTTCTTTTGTGCAGAAGTTTACACGCCGCTGTCAAATCACAATACTTGCTAAGAATTTCCATTAACTCATTTTCTTTCACTCATTTTCACTCCGCAGCTGCTCGGCTGCCCATCCCTCCCCCTCTGTCTGTGTGTGTGTATTGATTGCGTTAAGTGTTTGATGCAGTGTGTGTGTGTGTGTGTGTGTGGTTAGGCCGGCAATGGGTGGGGCTGGTGGGGCGGTGAGCCGACTTCAAACTTTCCTTCCATTGTTATAACAAAATAATGGCGAACTCTCCTTTACACACACCCACAGAGAAAGAATCCCAGTCCCCTTGGCAGTGGTGGTAAGTGGGCACTTGAAATAGTTGCACAACGACCCGACCCTTCACCCCACCCCCCCATCACCCTGCCGTCGCCGTGACGGCGTTTGAGGTCCTCGAGCAACAACATAAACTGTTTTAAAAAGCCTCAAACTCACTTGCACTTGTCGCGTAATTCAATATGCACGAGAGTCCCCTTCACATTTTTATTCTTCTCTCGGTTTTTTCAGTGGAATTTCTTCTTACTTTCTTCTGGCTTTGTTTCTCTTCCAGTCGCCGTTTAGCACTTTTTTTCTCTGCCAGGGAATTGTGCGTGTGGACCGTTTACGAGCCAATTTACAAGTCGCAGCAGAGCGGAGCCCACGGAGGCTTGTATTTCGATATTGCCCAGGATATCGATACGCCCAGGAGCAGCAGCAGGTGGCTGCAATATAAACACTCCTATCGCCGACGTGAAATTGATTAGGGAGGCGTCATGCAAATGCCGGCAGATTGCAAAGTCTGATGAATACCAAATGGCAGCTCATCCCACCAACAGGCAAGGAAAAGGATCTGCCAAGGTAGCTCATTTCAGAAGCTGAGCCCCCGCAGTAGATTTATCCGCTGTTAGAGACCAAAAGGATCCTCTAAATTTACAGCCGACTCGCTCTTTAAAGAGCTAAATGATTCCTTAAGCGGAAGTGGAAATATTTCTTATTCTTTGAATGGAATCCAATCTTTGGCTCTTTAAAGAGCGAACTGATTCCTCAAGTTGAAGTTGAAACCTTTCCTCTTCATTTCCTATTCTTTGGTTGGAATCCATTCTTTGGCCATTGAGAGAGCTAAACGATTCCACAAGTTTTTTAAAGAGCTAATGATTCCTTAAGTTGAAGTGGGAACCTTCCCC
>JBAMCP010001940.1:0-16498 GCA_037075105.1 Lissocephala sabroskyi
TGACGTTTCAGACTGCCGCCGTCGGCCCAGGAGGAGTTGAGATACTCGTCGTCATCGTCTTGCTCAAGTTTCTGCAACAAAAACACAATAAATTTATTAAAATTTATAGAATTAGAGGATTTTGAAGATTAAAGATTGGATGGGAAATTGAAGGATCGCATTGGATTCTTTTCGGGCAGCAAAAAATATCACTTCAAAGTAGATTAAAGATGGTTAAAGATTTCTTATAGAAAGTAGATTCCTTTCCCTTTAAAGAGAATTCGAAATCCCTCAAGAACCTCTTCTTTTATAAGTCTACAAATCGGTGGTCTTAACTGCCAACGAAAACACCGAAGAAATTTGAATGTCAATCAAAATTTCTTATAGAAAAAAAAAACTCTAGGGATAAGTGAATTGATCCTGTAGAGTTGAAGAAGAAGTAAGGGAGAAGGATTTCAGATCGTTAAGTACCCTTCGGATTTAGTTAAAGTTTAAATGGATTATATTTTCATCGAGAACATTAATAATTCTAAAATGAAATATTCCCTTGGGTTCTTTGAATTTGAATAGAAAATAATATAAGGAAATTATTAGCTGGATCTTTATCAGTGCCTTCTATTAACCAGGCAGCGACTCTTTTATGATCCGCACCCATCGACCCACTCGACCCACTCGACTTTAAATCCCTCAGCATTCCATTTATTTCCTCTCCTAAGAAACTTATCTCATTTATTTGATCTTTTTTGTCCTCCTTTTTTGCTTTTGGTTCTTTAGTTTATTTATTTATTTTGTATTTAGTTTATTTACTAATTTTCCTCTCTTCGTTTTGGCTTATTTAATTTCACTGAATTTCACTATTTTCCACAAAAAAAAAACGAGTCAGGAAATTAAACTCACGAATACCCCACTGGCATATTCCCTGTACCATTGAGTATTGACATTAAAATAAATAACATACACTTCTTCCTTCTGGTAAGGGTATACAAATAAATTGTACACCAAAAGTTCCCCAATATAAATTGTTAACCGTCAAAGACTAATGCATAGTCTGAGGTGAAGTGAAGATCCCCAACGAAATTTTGAATAAAATTTTCAAATATTGATTATAATTTGAATTAATAACTTTTAATATGATTCCTGCGGAAGCAGACGGTTCGTTTTCGTATTGAAAAGGGTTCCCCTGCTCTAAGGATTTTTATACCCTGCAACTGAAGGCAGGAGACTCGCCAAGCTTTCCTCCAAGCAACCCTGCGCCGAACTGTCAGTTCCCCGGAGCTGTCATCGTGGGAACTGACGTTACTTTTAAAAGCCTACTTAGTTTCCTTAAGGACCCCGAAGATGGCTTCGTCTGTACTCTTATAAATAGACCAGCCGATTTTGTGTGTTCATTCGAGCGGTTGGCTTCGGCGGCTGCGGTTGCCAGTGGCTCCAATCTTTTAAGTTGTTATTATTTTTTTTGTTACCTTCTTTAAGATTTTTTTATATATTGGATATAAAAAACATTGCCTCTTGAGTATTATTTACAGAGCACAGGTGATGAATTACACTTCCGGCAAGCCTTATAAGTTTCTTTTCAAAGTTTTCTCAATCCAAAGAGAAAAAAAATTAGTTAATTTCATTCATGAATTGTGAAATGATCATGAAATTCTTTTAGATTTTTTTGTTACCTTCTTTAAATAAAATTTTCTTGGGTTATTATTTTTTTGGCGCTTTTAGTAGTTAACTACCTCGGTCGAGATTATTTATATTCAAAATAACTTTATTAACAAATATTTATTTAATTTACCTGGAGATCCCAACTCCCCCTCAAAGCAATAAAAGATTTCTTTTCAAAGTTTTCTCAATCCAAAGAGAAATAAAAATTAGTTAATTTCATTCATGAATTGTGAAATGATCATGAAATACTTTTAGATTTTTTTTTGTTACCTTCTTTAAATCAAATTTTCTTGGGTTATTATTTTTTTGGCGCTTTCAGAGGTTAAGTACCTCGGTCGATATTATTTATATTTTTAAGAACTTTACTAACAAATATTTAAAGTTCCTTACTGAGAACTTCTTTGGAGATATTTGTTTCTGACTATTTATATAGCTTGTGAATATTTAAAGTTCCTCACTGAACACCTCTTTGGAGATATTTCCGATAGATTATTTTTATAGCTTGAAATTATTTAAACTTCCAGATTGAAAAACCTTCTTGGAGTCAAAAAAAAAAAAAAAAAAATTAATGATTTGTTCTGTAATTTAACAGCTCAAGTGGATGAATAGTCAAAGATCTGCTTCTTCCCCATTTTAACATAATAAGGAATCCAGAAAATATATATACAAAAAAATAGAAAGTAAAAAAACAATTCCAAAGCAATTTTGTGACCTTTGGTTTAATTTTTGATTGAATAAATAAATCCGCCTCTTTTTTTAGGAACTGCTTTAAATTTAGTTCAAGGAATTATAAAGAACCCGGAATTGATTCTAGAAAATATATCCTACAGGTTAAGATATAAAAATCCTACTCCTTTGTCTATCTGGTAAATGAAAAATTGATTGAAATATTGACTGACATTGTCAATCAATTGAAAGTTCGTGGCTGATTTCCCCCGCCCAAAAACTGTTTAATTAATGGCCTCAAATATTGATTTTCATTTATTCTTCGTCCCTGAAAGGAGCCTTTGTTCCCATGACAAGCCCCTTGTCCTTTAATATCGCAATTTCCCGTTTCAACGATCCCTTTTTTTCCTCCCTCTCTCGTCTGAATATGCAAATTGATCGACCGTCAATTTCCTTAGAGAAAACAAATCATTTACCCTGAGATAAAGGATGCGTCAGTCCGCCAAGCAGGTTGAAGGAAGCCAGTCTGACCAAATGTCCTTACAGCCGCTGTCCCGAGAAATTCTCACGAAAAAGTGAAATTACTACAACGGGATGAGCAAAAAAAAACACATCCCAACCTTTATTAAAATGAGGAAAAATCCTGCAAAAAAAAATCCTCGGAAAGGGTTCAATCGGTTTTTTTCTAAATAGCCTGATTAATGTAGAAAAAACGCAGACATTAACATGTGTGGCCGAAAAAGGACACGACGGCTTTGTTTGAATTGAAAGGGAATGATCCTGGCGGCCTCGGCGATCCTCACGTCTCGCCTCACCGTCATTTGCATACGCGAGGGCCAGACAAACCACCACCGCGGGCAGGACTGGCAGGACCGGCAGGACCGCCTTATCTATTGCGGGTCGGCGGCTCAGGTAGAAAGGATCAGTCACTCTCTCGATGGAGGCACGCAAGGAATGATAAATACTTTTTTATAGGATTTTTTTTTTAGTTTTTTCACTTTTTTTTACCACTTTCAATTTTTTTTTTTTACGCAGATTTATTCAAATTTCGTGTGAAGATTTTTTTTTGCTGGTGACAAGGATTCGAATGTCGGAAGGCCAACGGAGCCTGGGAACTTCCGCAAAACGAGCCGAGTCCTGTCTACTCTCATCATCGGCTTGTTGTTCTTTTCCTGCAGGCCTATAAAAATGGCGATTCCTTTGAATCCTTCGGGGAGGTTACAAGTCACAGTTAATTAAGCGAATTTTGGTAGAGATTTCAAGGAAACAGAATATAGAGAACATTTCTAAGATTCTCCTAAGATCCTTTGGAATAAATTATTATAATAAGCTTCTTTGAGCCTCTCAAGGAGATTAAAACACTCATCGTTTCTCATTTACAAGATATTTGCATGTCATGCAAATATTTTGAGTCCTGGCAATTCCTTTGCCATTTTCCCAGGACTGCTCATTATGCCCCGCTGTGTTCGCAATCTGCCGCCCGATAATTGCATTTTCCAATGTTTCCCAAACACCAAAGGACGTCAACGAGCTGCTCTCCTCAAAAGCCGATTAACATGTCCCTAAAAATTTGCATGCCCCTAACCCACTTGAAATTTGCATAACTAAGAAAATGCAAAAAAGGATCGATAACCAGACGATAAATCATCTTTGGCACACTCCCGGGGGGTAAAAGGGATGATGATGCAATTTTCAAAAAGAATGCGAATTTGTCGGCTTGTCGGTTTGTCGGGCTGTCATTAGTGGCGGATTAGCTGAGGAACCGAACCGCAGGTAGCAGGGAGAACAGGTGGCCTGTCTGCAGATAAACTGGAAGAGACAGAGAGGGAGAGAGAGAGAGAGAGAAGCTCTTGCGGTCCGCTCTTTGGTTGGTTTTGTTTTTGTGGGTTCTTCGTGGCTTTGCTCACTTTCTCCGGCCATCTGGCTGGCGGGCTGGTCGGCGGCCAGAACCCTGGGCTCGATGGTCAGTTCGTTTCTGGCTTTCGCAAGGTGCGCATTACAAGCTCGGCTCCGTTTATCGGTGTGTCTATCGGGGATTTGTCATCGATACACAAAACCAAAAAGGCGCTTCGTTTGACGGGATTTTTGTGATTCTATTAACCTGTTGGTGGGTTGTGTGTGTGTTCGTGTGTGTGTGACTTTGCATATGCCCTAGTTGCGGAGTGTGCGTGTGTGTGTGTGGGAATGCAGACGTCTCGAAATTCCACGAAACGCATCTACGGAACTGGCACTGCCGCTAGTTATGCGTTACCGTTATGATAAAGTTAAGAAACGAGTCGCATAACTTGTTGCTCAGAAGCCAGTTGTCCGCCTTGGCAGGCAAAGAAAGAACACTAAAAAAAACGTTTGGATTCTTGCAAATCAAATTAAAAAATGTATTTTCTTGCCCAACCATTTAGCAACTTCTGGGCATTTACCGTTACCATGACACACACGCACACCTGATTGGCCAGTTGAACGAAAGAATTTCTTTGATTCTGCGCATATTCAAATAAGCCGAGCTGAGCCGAACGCGCGTCGCGCTCAATTCGCAAGAGGGGGAAAGAAAGAGAGAGAACGACGGGGGGCGTTGGGCAGTTGCCGTCGCGCCTTATGCATTTGACCTACTTCGGCTGCGCGCACGAAATCCGAGTCAACGGCGTCGGCGCGTCGTCTTCCTCAGCCGACTTTTGTATTCAGGGCGCCGGCGTAGGTGGGCAAATATGGCAACGCCGTGACCCCAAAAGAAATTCTAAACTCACCACACCCACGAAAAAAAAAGCACAAACAGAAATTCACCACGGAGTGGGGAATTTTCCTGGGCCGCACTTTCTTCTAGCAAATTCAAATGGTTTTCTTGGTTTTTTTGGCCATTGTACTCAATCTAAATCCCTTGAATAAACTTTTCCGGTTTTGTGTATAGAAAGCGGCACGTGACAATTTGCGCGTCTCAATTGAGGAAATTCTTTCGTTAAAATGAATAATTTTTTAAATCTTTCTTTCTCGCACTTTCGTTCGACTTTCTTTTTCATTCATAATTCGCAAATCTTGCAGTTCAAAGATTCCCGGGGAAACCACAAAGAATTCCGAATATTTAGGCCCCTACAATTGTAAGCTTTGTTTGACCGACAGTTAACGGTGGGTGGGGGGAGGAGGAGGGGGGGGGGGTATAACCAGTTTTGTTGTTTGTTGGCTCTTCTTTCATTCCTGTTCTCCGGCCAAGCAACCCAGTTACATTTATTTAGGCCCACGGGGCGTTCCTCCCTGTCGGCTTCCTCTTTCTCTCTGGGGGGAGGGGGTGGGGGGTTCCTACGTAATATGGAAATAAACTAGAAAACTCCAACTCCGACTGAGGCACCTGCTATGGGCCCCAAAACCAGTTCTGTGGAGAGAACGGGTCGTCTCTTTGGTTCTCTTGGAGATTCTCGAGAGGGGAGGGGGAGGGGGGTTACTGGGGTTATGTCACTTGGGAAAAAATGCGTAGCTCCCCGACTTTCACTTGGCCTGCGGTGATTAATCAATTTGATCTTCTCCCGGCAGATTCTGGCCACGAAATGACTACGTGTTGACCAGGCCAAGAGTAAAAACCAAAAACGAAGACTTCAACAAACAAAATAAATCAGAAAATGGCAAGAAATTTCCTGTTAATCCTGGCGCTCAGCCTGGCAGCCTTGGGGCAAGCACAGGACGATTCCCTGGCCGGCAGTTTCCTTTCGGGTAAGTGGGAATTTTTTAAAGCTGAACTCGGACTAATTAGAATCCTTGCAGGACTTTTGGACACCATAACCAGCACAGCGGACGCCAAGGACTGCCCGGGGGTCTGTGTCCATACGCTGGCCACGCTTATTTGCTACGAGGTCCTGGACGATGTGCCCTGCCCGTCGCCCAGCATGAAATGCTGCATAGAAAATGCCCCAGGTGAGCCTGAAGGAAGGAGTATTCCTTACCAGGACCTTTGTTTTAAGTTCTGAGCCTTGCAGGGAAAAATGTCACTTCCGCCCGACCGCCGGCCTCGCCCAAGATTCCCAGTACTTCAAGCACCACCAGCACTACGCCCAGGACTACGACCACGGTGACCACCAGCACCACCACCAGGCGGCCCACGACCACGCCCACCACCACCACAGCCAAGCCCAAGCCGAAAACCACAGCCAAGCGCCCGGCGGCCATCACCGCCCCGCCAAAAACCAGCACCACCAAGAAACCGCTAAGTAAGCCCAAGGAAGAGCCGGCCGGCAAGGACGAGGATGAGAATAGTGAGTAGGAATCCTTAACTCTTTGAGCCTGCCAGCTGATTTGTTGATTTGCCCGCAGAGGACTGCACAGGAGTGTGCGTGGCCGACAGGATCGCCGAGTACTGCGAGGCTTACCTCACCAGCAGCGGGCTGTGCAAGGAGGGCACCAAGTGCTGTGTGTCCTTGGACGAATACTCCAACAGCAAGCTGCCCAAGGACATCTATATACCAGCAAGTGAGTGCCCAGCATCCTTAGGGTTCTATAGAAACTAAGGATCTTTTCCTCCCCCCAGAGCACTTGGGCAATCTGAAGGGTAACCAAACTTTAAGCAAGGCTCCTCCCAAGCCTGGAAAGCCGTTGACCAGCAGCACTTCCACCAGCTCCACCACAACCACCACCACCACCAGCACCACCCCAGAGCCTGCCAGGACCAAGATCAACAGCGGGGGATCCTCCCTAGCCAAACCCTCCAAGCACAAGAAGCCGGCGACCACCACCACCACCGAGTCTGCCGCAGCCGACGAGGAGGAGGAGGACGACGACGAGGAGACTGAAGACCAGGACCACAAACAGAAAACTGAAAACTCTCAAGGACAGGAGCTCAAGGAGTGCGAGGGCGAGTGCATGAACGGAATCTTTGCCATTTTCTGCGATGACATCGACTCCGAGGCCTTTTGCCCCGGCGAGGGCAGCTGCTGTGTCACCGGCACAGCCGCGGCCTCCTCCCCGGCCCCGCCCAAGACCACGCCCACCAAGCCCCCCGCCCTCAAGACAGCCAAGCCTAGTAGACCGGCCTCGCCGCCGCCGCCACCGCCGCCCGCAACCACCCAGGCTGGGGGAGGGGGCAGTGATTTGCTTTCCCAGCTTTTCTCCTTTGCCGAGAGCACTTTGAATTCCCCGGCCCCCCCACCGCCACCCCCGCAGCCCCAGCAAGTGCCACGCTGTCCGGGCTTCTGTCTGCTCAACATTATGGCGGCCTTTTGTGAACGTCCTTCGGTCTTGGTGACCACGCCCACGACCTGCGCCAAAGGCTCCGTGTGCTGTGACAATTCCCGGGCTGGGGCCCCCAAGCCCAAGCTGCCCCCAGCCACGCCCTCGCCCACGGCTCCGCCCACAGCGCCGCCCTACGTGCTGACCAGCCCGGATCCGCGCGAGGAGTGCCCGGGGTCCTGCATAGTCAGCCTGCTCAGCTTCACCTGCTTCAGTGAGTGGATTTTGGATCCTTTAAGTCCTTAAATTAACTTTGTTTTGATCCTTAGAAAATGCGGAAATGACGGATCTTTTCAGGTGCAAGCGCTCGGGGCAGATCTGCTGCGCCCCCAAGAGCAAGATCCTGGAGAAGCAGCAGTTCCAGACCCGCAACGACACCGCCTTCTTCAACTACCCAATGCCGCCCATGGTCCCGCCCCAGCCCTACCCCCCGCCCCAGCAGCCACCGCCTCCCTACGTCGCCGGTCCCTACATGCCCGCCCCCCAGGCCGGGGCTCTCCCGCCGCCTCATCACTACCAGCCAGGACCACCACCTCCACCCCCCCAGCATCCCAGCTATGCGGATTATTATGGACCCCCACAGCCGGCAGGACCACCGCCTACGCCACCCACCACCACCACCACCACGACCTCGACCACCCAGCGGCCGCATCCGCATGTCTACTCGAAGTACGTGTGCGGGGTTAAGGGCACTTTGAGAACAGGACGTTCATTATCCTTGGTGTCCTATGCCCGCCAGAAGTATGGAGTACAGAGGTCAGCCCGCCAGCTGACCTTGGGCTATGCCGGCGGCAACTTCAACAAGTCCAATGAACGTTTGGTCCTGGGCACGGACATTGTGCCTATACAAATCCACAACGACAAGCTGGGCGATCTGCTGGACACCAGCCACGTGGAGAAGAACCAACTAAGAGCCTATCAGGATCTGCGCTCCCTGAGCGAGGGCCGGCGGCGGGCCCGTGTGGTGGGCGGCGAGGATGGCGAGAACGGCGAGTGGTGCTGGCAGGTGGCCTTGATTAATTCTTTAAATCAATACCTGTGTGGAGCGGCCCTGATCGGCACCCAATGGGTCCTGACCGCAGCCCACTGCGTGACCAAGTGAGTAGCCTGGAAATTCTAACCTTCCAATCCTTTCATGTTTTCTCCTCTCCCCCCAGCATTGTGCGCTCGGGCGATGCCATCTACGTGCGTGTGGGTGACTATGACCTGACCCGGAAGTACGGCAGTCCTGGCGCCCAGACCCTGCGCGTGGCCACCACTTACATCCACCACAACCACAACAGCCAGACGCTGGACAACGACATTGCCCTGCTGAAGCTCCACGGCCAGGCGGAGCTCAGGGACGGCGTCTGTTTGGTTTGTCTGCCCGCCCGGGGGGTCAACCATGCGGCCGGCAAACGTTGCACGGTCACCGGCTACGGTTACATGGGGGAGGCAGGACCCATCCCTCTCCGAGTGCGGGAGGCCGAGATCCCCATAGTGAGTGATACGGAGTGCATAAGGAAGGTGAATGCGGTGACGGAGAAGATTTTCATATTGCCGGCCTCGAGTTTCTGTGCTGGGGGGGAGGAGGGGCATGATGCCTGCCAGGGGGATGGGGGCGGGCCTTTGGTTTGCCAGGATGATGGATTTTACGAGCTGGCTGGCTTGGTGTCCTGGGGCTTTGGCTGCGGGCGCGTGGATGTCCCTGGGGTTTATGTGAAAGTCTCTTCGTTTATTGGCTGGATTAATCAGATAATAAGCGTGAATAATTTATAGTGTCCTTTAAACTTTAATCCCTGGACTTGTAGGTGATTCAAAGGATCTACCGAATTGCCTATGAAAGGGATTGCTTTCTATCCTTATATTTAGTGTTATATTTTAAACAATGTCCTTGTGTTTGTATATAAAAAATACACGAATGAATGGAAAAATGGCGCGAGGAGTTTTATAATTTATGCAAGGATTTTTAACGGAAAATCTTTAGCAACCAAGAATTCTTTAGAGCTCCTTGAAAGGCGGAGCAGCGAATTCCACTCAAACTTTTATCTTCTGAGAAACCACCACCACCGCCGGGCGAGCCGCTGCCGCCAATCTGAGCAGCGAACTCAGCAAACTCAGCGAACTGAACGAACCCTTTTTTCTGCCAAGACGCTGAAAGGGTTCGAAAGTTGCCCAGCCGGCGATCGAAGACCAGAAGTTCGTCTGGCCTCGAGCAGAGCGGACGGCAAGAAACTGACGCGCGCCGTTCAACCTTAGCGATTTTAATGTAGCCATATCCTTAGAGTCCTTATTGAGTGTTGCGTGCTTAGTTTTGGTTGTGTTTTTTAGTTTGCATGGTTGTGTTTTGTGTTTTGTTGAAGTGAAGTTGCTTTGAGTTTCAATGGAGGCGAGTTCACCGTCGACCACACCGGCGGGTCCAGCAGCCGCCACTCCCCCCGCCGTGGCCGTGGCTGCTCCGCTGGCCTCGCCCTCGCCCACAGCCGCCCCGCCGCCAGCCAGCAAAGCCACAGGAAGCGGAAGCAACCCGGAGTTGCCTGTGAAACAAGACGATGTCAACAATTTGTCGCTGGCCAGCGGTTTGTCTGAAGGACAACGTTCTTTATCCGGAGCTCCTTCGGCCTCGTCCAGCCCCATCATGAGCCCCCAGGGCAAGATCTTTGGCCGCAATGCCAATGGCACAAGTAAGTACAAAAATGGCGACCCAACCAGCTGGGCTTTTTGTAACGGTTAAGGAACAAAAGGCGCCTTTGGGTAGCCTTGGGTTCCGTTGGCTTCCTGGTTTGCCCGCGCGCCCAGGTAGCCGGGCCAGGCGGTCCAATGGCAGGCAGCCGTCAGGCAGGTATAACGGTTCCTTTAGGACCCTGATAGGCTCACCCTGGGTCTCAAAACGAGGGTGAGAAATCTCAGCCCCTCAAATCCCAGGTTATGGCCGCTGCCGGCGTCGCTGCCTCGGCCGGCTTCTCAGTTGCTTCTTGAGTTTTTTTCTTGTGCGTTTGAATTCCTTGAGCGAGTCCCCGGCGTCCATGGCTATTAGCACGTCCGCTGAAGGGGAGGGGAGGGGGGAAGTTATGGCCAGCAAAGGAATTTTGATCGACAAGAATTTGGTCGTTGAAAAACTCTCGTTTTAATTTATCGTCGTATATGAGAAATAGTTTCGGTGTCCGCCAGCATTTCCCGGTTGTGGCTTCTTTTTTTTTCCCCCGCCCCCCTTCCCATAATCGAAGCCAATCGGGGGGAGCTCAGCATACGCAGCCGTCGTCGGCCGATCGGTCTGTCCGTCTGTGGGTCCTTTGGTATGTGGCGTCGAATGTCATTATGGCTTTTCAAGTGCCAACTAAAAAGCTGCAAGCAGTTAAGTTTTTCTTATTTTTTGCCCATTTTTGCCATTTGCAACAACATAAAAACAGCATATTTAGCAAATGACAACAGCAACCGGGCAAGGGCAATCGCAAAAACTCAACCCGCAAATTAAATAAACACAAAAAAAACACTCGAAGGGGGGGGAGAGAAGGAGCAGGCCGCCGGGTGGGCGCGACACGCCGACGAGGAGCCTGTGGCATCTCCGCAACCAACTGGACCGACCCGACCAGACGACACTGAAGTGACGATGGGCAGTGGCTCAATTCCGACAGCCAAGTGTGGCCAAGGGAGCCGTCCACCAGCCGCTCTCATCGCCGTCGTTATTTGTGTATTGAAATCACGTCTCATTTATTTATTGCTGCAAATGCAGTTGCGAGAGATCCCCCCACCCCTCTCCCCCGACTCCACAGAGAGTTGCTCAGGCTCCTCTGGTGTGTGTGTGTGTGCGTGAGTGTGTGTGCGATTGCGTTAAATAGAAACGCCAGGAGATAAAAAAAAAACTCACAGCAACTAAGTGGTCAGCGCCTATCTTAACCCTCCAAGAATCACCTCATAACGCGGTCTTTAAATGGGTTAAGGTCTCATTATTTTAAAGATTAAAGAGAGAGAAAGATCGTGAAGAAATTGGAAGCGTCAAGTCATCGAAATTGAATGCTTTAATGCCAAGAATTTGTTTGGAGTTGAAGATCCGAATGGATAAAATTTGTTGGGTAAAAAGATCTTGAAAGATCTCATAAATCTTGAAGTTCTAAAGAACCTTTAAAGGCGCTTTAATAGAAGTAAGAAGTTGGCATTGATTTAGGGATCAAAGACAGAAAGAAAGAAAAGAAATTAGAATCATCAGATCATACGAATTAAATTCTATAAAACCAACAATTTGTCAAGAGTTCAAGATTATATCAAAAACCTGAATAGAGACTATTTGCGGGTTGAAAGACCTTTTAAGATCTCATTAATCTTGAAGTACTTTTAGGCACTATGAAAAAATTATAAAACCCAGAAATTAAAATCGCTCTTTTTACAACTTAAAGATTCTAAGAAAATCTTTGAATGATAATTAAAAGTAAGGTTCCTTGATCATCTGAAGAAATATAAGAAATCCTACACCCAAAACTGATATTTTGCAACGAAAATATAGGAATATGTTTTGAGGATTATGTTTTTCCTCCAGTTAAACCAAAATAACTTGAATCTCTACAAATCTGAAATCTTTAAGTTCTTTAATCTCTTAAAATACTCAACTTCAAAATCTTTAAGGAATCAGAATCGAGGCTACAGAATTTCTGGAGACCTTTAAAAAAAAGAACCAATTAAAAAAGAAGCCAATAATAATTAGAGATCCAGAATATATTTATCAAAATCTTCAAGAAATCAAAATCAAAGTTAAGAAATTACCAGAAACGTTTTAAAGCCCTTGAAAAACGAACTCCAATCTGTCTCATTTTGAGCCCCAACGACCATTGGCGGGTTAAGTGATTGTCACCACACAGAAAGAGTCACCCAACCCAAACCGAGTTGATGGCGACAATTCCCCTCCCTCCCCTCCCCCAAGAACCGCCGGCGACGTCGACGGGATAACAAAAAAAAAAAAGGAGAGCCAAACAGCCGGAGGCTTCCATGTTCGATGAACGTGAGTTTTTATTGGACGATTGGCCCGTTTTGTGATAATTTAGTTGGACCAGCAGCTCGTTTTTCTATTAATTAAAGTCGCTCCGTTCGATGGCGGCGGCCCCCGGCCCTTGGCGCATGCGCAGCCTTCGGGGCCGTTGATTTTTAGCGCTGCCAACCCAACGAAGCGGAGCTCAGCGACTTGAAAAAGACTCTGAAATATTCTCACATAATTATTTACGATTTGACATAATCATTGTCAGCCAGAAGAAGTCCTGCGTCTGGCGTCGGCAATTGCGGCGGCGTCGGTGGTTCGTCTTCTAAATTGCCGGGCAATAACAGTAACTAACCTGGGAAGCTGGGAAGGAAGATTCGCAGCGTGGACCACGGACAGCTGCCCAGGAGGAAAATTCCTTGAGTTCACACGCGGGAATTTAAATTTTCTTCGGGGAAAAAAAACGAAAGTGATAAAAAAAAGGATTTTAAATGATCCTCGCCGATCATCTTGCATGCAAAACGCGCGCTCGTCCTGCCCGAAAGGGTTGGTCCGCTTATGCAGATGAGCCGCCGTCGGCATTCGTCCTTTTTTTTTTTGCTTTTGGTGATTTTTCAAGTTTTTTTTCAGGATCTCCCGAAAAGGGACCGAGGGTCCGGTGGTCCGTTTTTTTCGTTGTTTTAATTAATTTTTTTTTTCTTGCCAACCAGTTTTTTCCCCTTTGTTAACTGAGGTCCGTTTTTTTGTCTTTCCAGTGATCACCACTTCCCGGCCGGGCAACGAGGCCGAAGTTCAGCTGTACAGAGTCCTTCAGCGGGCCAGCCTGCTGGCCTACTACGACACGCTCCTAGAAATGGGCGGCGACGATGTCCAGCAGCTCTACGATGCCGGCGAGGAGGAGTTCCTCGAGATCATGGCCCTGGTGGGCATGGCCTCGAAGCCCCTCCATGTGCGCCGGCTCCAGAAGGCCCTGCACGAGTGGGCCAACAATCCGGGGCTCTTCCAGGGTCCCCTGTTGCCCCACATAAGCGGTAAGGCCTGGCCAATGGCCTACCCAGCCGCTGGGTCCATTAACCGGGCTGCTGACTTTCCAGGTCTCTGCGAGACGCCGCCCAAGGCCACGGCCATTGTCTTTGGGGCAGACACCACGCCCGCCCTGCCGCGCAACAAGTTCCCCTCGTACAATGCGGTGGTGGGTTCGGTGGGTAACTTTCAGCCAGCCACGCTAATGAATCCCGTCCAGCCGTCGGCTGTGGGAGCGCCCACGCCTCCTGTGGGTCTAATCAATCCCCTGGGCACGCCGGTAATGTCCGTGCCGGTGATCCAGAGCCACTCGTCCTTGGTTCTGCCCACGGCCTTGGCCAGCACTCCCAGTCCCCTGCAGCCAACGGGCAGTGCCCCCGTCACCTCTGGCGGCAGCAGCACTGCCCACCAGGTCAGCTCCAGCTCCCCCCAGTTGACCCCTGTCCTCACAGAGCTGCAAGTCCAGCGCATCACTTTGGGGGCAGAGAATATTGCCCGCCAGCTGCCCCAGCGCGAGCCGCGGGCCCAGACCTCCAAGAAGCGCACCACCCGCGAGCTGGAGCAGGTGATTGCCATGCGGGAGAACGACCCCCGGCGCATGGACGAGATCCGTAAGTACTCCGCCATCTACGGCAGGTTCGACTGCAAGCGGCGCCCGGAGAAGCCGCTGACCCTCCACGAGGTGTGCGTGAATGAGGCGGCCGCCCAGCTGTGCCGCTTGGTGCCCGCTTTGCTGACCCGGAGGGATGAGCTGTTTCCGCTGGCGCGGCAGATTGTGAAGGATGCGGGTTTCGGGCATTCGGCCAGCATTGCCCGGTATGGGGGGCTGTTGAATCAATTGCAGGCCCAGGCCGAGTCGAGCGATGCGGCGGTGCCGGTGCCGGTGACGAAGCGCCAGCGACTGTCGTCCACGGAGACGGGCCAGCTGCCAGTGGATGTGAATCGGGTAAGGTGCAAAGATCCTGTAGAGAAGTAGACGAGGGTCCAGGTGAAGGGACCTTACAACGCTTTATAATCCCCGGCTTTTTATGGTTTTTCTTGAAGGCTTTCAGCTTTTTACCGTTAACACTGCAAAAGCTTTTTTACAGCTGAGGTAACTGTACTAACCAAGGAAAGAAAGCGACGCCCCAGTTACCGTTAAAGTATTTTAGAAAGTAGAATTCCCAAAAGAAAGTCCAGGAACTTTGCATGTTTTCCAAAGACTTCGAGAAGATGTTGATTTTTAAATTAGTTTGATTAATTTTTACCGTTAGTTTTGTTGAGTTACGTAGTTTCAAATTGCCCGTTAGTTTCGCAAGTTGCCAGTTATTTAGTCGTTAGTGTACCGTTATAAACTGCAATACGTCGTGTACCTTCCAATCGATAAAAAAAAAATAAAAATCGCTTTTCGTAAAATGAAAAATCGCAGAAAAAAAAAGAAACGTGTATTTTTCCTTGCAATCCGCTTGCTTTTTCTCTCTGCCTATCGCCAAAAAAATCCGCTTAAAATTTCCAAAAGCGTTTAAATGAAACTGAGAGAGAAATTTAATCCCAAGGAGGCCGTCGAGGACTCGCGCTACAACCTCTTTGCCATGTACCAGAAATTCGCCAAGCCGCCCTTCGATCTCACGGAAATAGCCAAGTTCTCGTGAGTCTAACAAATATCGATAACGATAAATGCATGAAAGCAACTCTGATATATTTTCAGCTTGGGCAAGGCCGATTTCGATGACAACGACTCGCGCTTCTCGTTCAGCAACTCCAGCTCCCGATCCCCGCCCATGCCAGTGAGTATGTGTTGGAGCGCCTGCAGCAACAGCCCCACCAGTGGGCCCCAATTGAAGTAATTGTCTTTGCCCCCGCAGATCAATGGTGCGGAAAATGAGTCGCCCACTGCCTCCCAGTCCCACTGCCCCAAGGAGGCGGAGGCTCCCATTCTGGGCGAGTTAGTGGAATCGGTGGACCTGACCAGTCCGGTGGCCCTGAGCGGAGTTCAGGTGATTTCCGCGGCCGGTGGAAATATCATTGCCGTGGCCAATCCCGCCCTTGCCCTGAGTCCTACGCTGAACGAGGTGTTGGCTCTGAAGCGGAATGCCCCCACCCCGGAGGCGTAGTTGGCTGAGTCGAAGTCGACTGGAGTGCAATCAAAAAATAGATTTCAAATTTCTAGAATGTAAGCGGATGTTGATAGGAATCCTTGTAAGTTGTTTGTAATTTTCTAGGTTTTAGTCTTCTGTGATCTATGAGAAATAAAATCCCCAAACGCTCCCGAAAATATCACACAAAATTATTTAAGTCTTCTGTAATTTAAATATTCAATTTAAAAAATATACGCATACCCCACCCACAACCACATTTTCGAAGATTAGCGAATTTTCGAACACAATTCGAGTTCGAAAAGCGCTTGGTAAATTTAGCAAGCAAACGGTAAATTCAGGGGCAACGAATCAAGAACAGAATGAAAGGCAAATGGTAGAGGGGGGGGGGGGGCCAAAAAGAGTTGCCATTTAAATAATTTGGTTATAAAGGTCAAGGGCTTTTATCAGGGGAATATAAATTCAAATAAAAGAAGCAGATAGTGAAAAAAATAAATAAAACTCAGGACTCACCGAAATTTGCTGCTATTGGAGTTTTGATTTTAATATTATTTGATTAATAAAAATTTGTCTGGCCTTTGGCCAAAATATCACTCGCACTCAAAAAAACAAAACAAAAAGGTATACTAAATTTTAGCTCTCAAAATAATTAATAATTTTAAAGCGAAAAATCGCATAAATTACGCAGAAGCGGCTGCAATTTTATTTGCACTCACACACTTAAAAAAAAAAGAAAGAAAAAAAGCAGAAACCGGCAAATGCCAAATTAACGGATCGCGCAAAATTCGAATTAAACACAAACACATATGCAAGATATTTTGCACACACACATAGAGGGCCATCGAAGCCCTTTGCGCAGTGAAGAAAGAGACAGCGATAGGTTAAGACAATTTTGCCAAAAATCAGCTGGCCATCGAGGCACCTGTTGCTACCCCGCACACACTACACA
>JBAMCP010001941.1:0-16498 GCA_037075105.1 Lissocephala sabroskyi
CACACAGGTGCTAATTAAAAATCTGTTGCATGCTTTTGAGTGCTCGTTGGCGCGCAATTTGAATTGCGATTTGAAAAACCTTTGCAAAAATCATCGGCTGGAGCTGAGTTGCAGCAGTTCGTTAGTAGATGGCGCCACTACCCCAGTTCCTCTTAGCGCAACAAAAATACACAAATGCTTTAATCCTCGCTTATTTTCACGAGTATAAATTTATTTTTTTATGACTATTTTGTAGATCACAAAAAGAATACTTCAATTAACCGGGGAGTTAAGATTAAAACAGGAATAAGCGGCTCCTTCCTGAAGGCGAAGTAAGGATGGTGGATGTTGGAGTTCTAGAGTTCTAGGAGTTCAGAGCTCAGTTCTAGTCGTTCATCAAAGTACTGTAAGAGATTGGAAAGAATTAAAAGTGCTTAACGCTTGAAAGTTGGATGACTGGACTCACCTGGCCAGCAAAAAAGGTAGTCAGCCGATTTGCTGGGCGGCAAAGCTGCATTCTCGGTTCAGAGATAATTCCTTTAACTATAGATGAAAAGAACAGAGAAATACTTTCAGTTGACACAAAGAATTCGTACAGTTACTTACCCAGTTGACCGTTTAGTGAAAAGAAAAGTGAGAGAATTCCGGGAATTAATCGTTCAGCTGCAACTTCACCTCGAATCTCGCTTAATCGTTTGGAAAGGCTGAGTCAACGGGAGTTTCAAAGTCGGCTGGAAGATCGTTTCGCTGGTAATGAAAAGCAGAAAAAATCATATATTAATACATGAAGGTGTAGGAAATAAATCCCTCTTAATGTCAGGGATGGCTAATCACGTGACTTTCGGGGGATCCGATTGCCGGCTGCTGGCATAGATGGAAATTTCAAGCAAGTTGCTGAACTCTTGGGCTAATCTGCCTGATAAGACGTTAAATTTCTTTTGTCCCAAAACAGAAACTTATCTTGGCCCATAAAGCAATCAGCAAAATTTCTCTCGAGTTTCTGATAAGATCCCCAAATTGGCCAAAATAAAAATGTATTCCCAGATTGTTTGGCCTAAACACCCAGAAGTGGGCTGGTCGGCGCTTTACGTGAGCGATTCAATTATCTCACTATTGCAATTCAAACACGATGGGGCGAACTATGCCTTGCCAGTGGGCACGCTGAAAACAAGTGCTAAATAATCGAATTCACTCCAGAAATCTCATTTTCAATCATTAGGCTGGCAACGACACAAACAAACATCCATGATGCCATAACGTGTGAGATTTTTTAGCCGATTTGTTTTGGCGACTGCAAAACTGTCAAGACGCTTGGCGCCCGCCCTCGGCCGCCGGCTGATTGCTCGGCTCTCAATAACAAACGGGGTTCAAAAGCTCAGGCCCAGGTATCAAAGTACTGTGACAATTGCAGTTCTAAATTTAGCCCGGCCAGATTCGGGGACCTGCAATCAAATGAACCTAATGAACCGATCGGAATACTGGCAAATCAAATCTCGACAATCGCTTTGATTAGAGGCGGAACTAAGCCCACCTGAAGGGAGTCTGCCGAAAGATCTGTGGAACTCATTAGGTGGAAATATGCACAAAATCCCCCATAAATTCACTTGTACAAGAAAATGTCTTATCAAATTTCGGGGAATTAAAAATTCAAATTCCCCAAAAATTGAATTCAGTGGGACGGGGATGCTGTCAAAGTTTATCGACGGGAACAGAAATCGGAATCAAGACGGCAATCCGAGTATTCAATTTCGACGAGTGCTGGTATCTGCGGCTAAATTATTTACTATAGAAACATCGCAGTTGATTAGCAAGAAATTAGATCACAGGTTAGATCACCGCCGTTGAATAATAAAAGGGAAATTAGCTGATAGAGAGAATGGCAGGTTTTTGGAATTTCTCTCAATTGAAAAAATCCCAGCATTTCTTATTTTTGACTTGAGAAATATAAATCATTTCATTTATTGTCTGTGAGGCGATTTCCACATCATTAAAATTCCCGCAACGGCCGTCGAGTAAAGTGGGCCAGCATATTTCTTTATATGTATAATTAAACATATACGAATGAGTTTGCCGCCGTTTCATTGTGGTGATAATGCCTCCTCCGGCTGATAAAGACCAAAAGGAGCCTCATTCACGTTTGGATTTAGTCATTGAACTTAACATTAATGGGCAGAGGACTGTCGCGCGACTGGCGACATCATTTCGATTACAATGGCATTTGATTAACGCGCGATTTGTCGCTCTAATGAGCCAGCAGCCGCCGCGCCAATTGACCCGTTCAGCCAGGCGCGAGGGCGGCCGGGAAAACTTCCAAACGCCCAAACGCCCGAACGCCCACAACGCCAGCCAGTCGACGAGTGGGCGGAGGCTTGCAGCTGTGAAAAATTTCTGGAAAACTTCAGTTAACAGTTTGGCGAGCTTACAAATGCCTTTGGCTGGGTGGGCGGACCAACTCCGCCCACCTCACTGGCAAACCTGAAAGCCGAACGGGCGGCGGGGAAAGCGATTTCCTTGTGCGGATTCGGCTCCACGTGGGGAAAACGGGCGGCCCGGATTGTTTTGCGCTGTCAATCAAGGAGCTCCCGGGGCTCCATTGACGTCACTGATTTTACTATGCATTTTACAATAAATTGTTAGGGCTGCCTTTGACCTTCAGGCCGGCGATAATAGCAGGTGGAAATTTTTCCAAGCATGATAAGCGGCGATTCTGATTACAAAACTGCATTCCCAGCCCACCCACCTCGGGGGCATCCTATTTTTAACGTCGCAGAAAGGGTGCTCTAAAGATCAATGCTCTCTCTTTAAGGTGCTTTGGGCCGGCTCTGTTGACAACTTTCTAAACGCAGCCAGTTACTGACCTTCCCTGGAGGTCGTTTCAAAATAATTCTACGACTGGCAGAGCAAAAATCGCATGCGAATCGAGACCGGCTGGCCGCTCTCCCGAGCTCTCTGGATCTCGCTAGAAATGAATATCTAAAAGTTCGAATGCAAGTGCATTGCACGCATTCAGCATTGAAATTTATATCGCGGTGCGAGTGCTCTTTTCGCGGAAAACTAGCATGATTGCTTGGATAAGCGGTGTGCATTGCGCTTCCCAGAAGTTCTTACCGCGGCAGCTGGCGGAAACTTTAGCAGCTTTTCCCGAATAAACAATAAATAAGAGAGCAGAGAACACGAAGGGTCGACTTTGGTCTGAATATAATTCAATTTAAAGGGTATTTGGTATTCTGTGTGGCGGTGCTGACTGCCAGCCAAGGCCTTTATCTTGGCTACCCCACTCGGTTTTATGCTGAGCAAACATAAACCGGAACCGGAATCTCGGTTCGTCTGATGTGCGAGTTTTCACTGTTACGCAGTCTGTCGTCCGTCTGTCTGTCTGCCGTCTCTCTTGGCTCGTGGCTGCCAAGAAAGGCGGAATTATATGTATTTTTTTGCATCGGCTGCCAATTTTTGCATGCACTTTGTGGCAATTTAAATGTTCGGTAAATGCAATTAAAAACCATTAAAGCGGCGTGGCTTTTTCTCTCTTTGGGCTGGCAAGTTTGTGTTAATAAAGAGGCGGGTCCAATCATTTAATAAGGTGGATTCGATTAGCCTGATTGTGGGAAGTGTTAAAAATAACTCGCTTATATAATGTCAGCGGCTCTATTTGTAGACTGATTGACTGGACCGACCTATCGCCCTGGAAAAGTAAAAATTTCCATTAGGACGCCACAAC
Organism: Lissocephala sabroskyi; assembly: GCA_037075105.1. Taxonomy (NCBI): domain Eukaryota; kingdom Metazoa; phylum Arthropoda; class Insecta; order Diptera; family Drosophilidae; genus Lissocephala; species Lissocephala sabroskyi. Next base: position 3,698 of record JBAMCP010001941.1, read on the forward strand.
AAATCCCCCGAACTGCATTCAAAATAAAAAAAAAAAAACACACGCGCGCTTGGCCCACAACAAAAACGCAACGTGAACCTGATGAAATCAGCCCGACTGCCAATATCAGCAATAACCCAATGGCGCTACCTTATCAGCAGGCCAAACGGGGTGCACCTACGATTTTAGACGAATTTCGAAAGAACAAAAAATAATACACATAAATTTAATTTTAGAGGCACGCTTATCAGACCTGCGAGGCGCTCGCTCGGAAACTACGCAGCATAAGCCAAAGAGACAATTATAAATATAGATCAAGTTTATTTCGGGCACTGGTCAGGCCAGCACTGACCTAGAGCACCTGATCGAGGCGTGATCGGGCCAGAAATTGGCAAAGGGCCCTGGGCCTCGCACTTCCGAATCGCGAAGAACGCAATTTCGAAATCTTGCCAGCGATTTTCCCTGCAAACTCGGCCAAGTTGCTCAGACCCTGCGGGTCAGCTGAAGGTGCGGCGGGTTACAACATTGCGTATACGCAGCGTAATTTTCCATTCCCCCGCCCAGTCGGCGTTCAAGTTTAATTATGCGAATTATTATGCAAATGCCAATCTGAGTCCCCGACGTCCAGGCGTCCCCAGCTCCGCTGCTGGTGATTGACTTGAAAAACTACAGCCGCCGATGCGATCACGTTTTGTTCTTGTGCTCGTCGCCCGCTCGACGACACAGCCGATCGAGATAGTGGACGGGAATTAACAGAAATAGCAGTTTCATTGACATCGGCCGACACCAAGCCCGCTGGCCGTGTTGGCGCCCGCCCGGCTATCTCTGGGCTGGATTAGCCGCCCGCTTTCGATATCAACGATGTGTCTGTCGGTCGGCTGATAAAGGCAGACGGTTTCCCAATTCCACAGACAGCCGTTCGCTTATTTTTAGCCACAAGGCAAATGAATAGTTCCAAATTTGAACGGTGCCCCGCTGTTTACTCGGCTGCTCGGCCTGAAGTGTTTGAGGTGATAATGTAGTTGGGCTTGAGGGCCACTTGCCTGCGACTTTCTTGAGTCATATTAAATAATTTAATTCGTCCACTCAATCCTTTGGTATTTAAAGCCTGAGGAGTGTAATTTTGGTTGGCATCTTCCCAGTCACTTCCGTCGGCCCACCCAAGCTTAGCCAGTTTGCTGGTTTGCGCTCCCAACATTCACTTGTCGCCGAAATGGGGAAAGTCGCCCGCATAAATTGAACGCTAAATTAGCGAGAGCAACATCCGCTGACAGACAGACTTATAATTTTCTATATACGACCGACCGCCGGAGAGGAGAAAAAACTAAATCAAAAATAGACAGGCTCCAATTAAAAACACTTGGCTGCGCCAAATTTACTTGCACCAGTCAGCCCCCAAAGGGGGCCCGAGAGAGGCCGTCGATGAGCTGCAATGCGGCCGGTCTGGTCTACCTATCGCCTAAAGGGCACTGCACCATTAACATTTTAACCCGGCACACGGCGAGAGTTGCGGAGCTGCGGAGCTCCAGACAAGTGGGAGAGTGTGCACAGGCTCCAAAATGTGGGCACATATTTACAATGAATGCCAGATGAAGTGGCCGGCAAATGCAAGGCGCGCGCGGCTCGAGTGCCGTCAAACCGGCTCCCCAGAGTCCGGCAAACCCGCTGCGATAAGTGGCCATTGGTCGGTAGTCACTTGCCGGTCGGCCGATGGGTATACACAATGTAAAACACCCGGCACTCCATGCAGATTTTATATAATTTTTATCTCGCACGGGATTAGGAGCGCTGATGGGCTGGAAAAGCCGCGAAGCCCTGATCAGAATCTCTGGCAATTAGAGCGGACAGGCGTCAGGAGAGCTGCCACATCCGTCTTACACCCATAAATCCCTGGGCCAAAGGAGCCGCCTCTGAGAGGCAATCACGCCTTCTACTCGCTGCCTGGTGGGCAGATAAAGTTCTCCCGCTCAGAGAGCCCAGCGCAGACTAACTCAATTACCGGCACTTGTCTGCGCGCCTGCGCAGCGCGGGGAGAAAGTGAGTCGGCGGCCAAGTGTCAGGCACTTGGGCAAAACGTGACCCCTTCAGGAAAGTTGCATTATCATTAGTACTTAATGCATAGAAAATGTGTGTCTCCGTCTGTCCGTCCGGGCTGTCAGCTGCAAGCCGCCGAGATTAACAGTCACGCACTTGCCGCTCTCAATTCGACCAACAAATTCACATTCAAATTCAAATTCAGCGTAGGTAGGCCGCCATGAGTGAGTGTCATCCCGGCACGCACACCCCTCACACACGCACACTCGCACACCCGGGGACCGAGTCTGCATCCCGTGCATTGTGCGTGGTCGCCGAGCAGTCACCCTGCCCAAAGCAACGTCGTCAAGCCTGTTCCCAGTTTCCGCTTGGGCCGCTGATGTGGGTCCAAATAAACGGGAATGGAGCGGTTGGCATGATGCATTTTATGTGGGCTGGAGTCGGCCCATTTGATACGGCCTGGAATTCGAAATTGAATTATGGAAAACTGGGGTGTGAGCAGCAGGGTTGCCATCACAAATGCATAAAGAAAAAGACCCCAGGGGGAGTCGAGTCGGCTTTGCTCTTTGTCTTGGCTGCAGGGCATTCGACAAATCCCAGGGAAACTTGAACAGCATTTTCCCCTACACAGAGCCGTCGAGCTTAGGCCTAATTCATTTAAGGCTGACAACAAACACGGCTCGAAACACAGGAAATCGGTGAGCCATAAATCCGATAAAAGAAAGAAAGGAAAGGCGTGGGTTTCGGGCCGATCTCTCCGGCGATCTCCTCAAACAGCCCCTGCATAATGGACAACTAAAAATAGAACCAAGCCAACCTGATAGGGTCGGCGTTATCACTCCATAAAGTGGAGACGATGAAAGAGCCGGCATAAAACGCAACTGATAAAACGGTTATGTTCGCCGGGGAGACCCAGCCGACCTGATCTTCTTTTCCCTCTCTCCCAGCGGCGGGTGATCATGACTGCGGGGCCTGACTGGACGAATGACTTTGTCTCGCCGCTTAAACTAATAAACAAATAAAATTGCATTTTACTTTAGCTGCTGGCAAATACAAATATAAATACACCTAGTAAATCCGCTGGCCTATCAATGCAAAAAAAGAGCAAATTGAACTGCAATCAGCGTCACGCGGGGGCCACCGGGGAACAAGGAATAGAGAGTGCCAGAGATACATATATAAAGAGAGGGAGAGAGAGAGAGAGAAATCTGGAAGGTCTGGGAGACCGCTTGCCGAGAGCGGGAGAGCGCTTTGTGGACTGGCCGGCTGGCTGGCAGTCTTGACGGCAAGTTGCCTGCGCACGGCCAGATCATTCGTCTCTGCAGCACCGAGGCGTACGGTACTCTCTAGAGACCTTATTAAGAAAGCCTGAAGAGAAAACAGTAAATTCTTCAAGAACGCATGGAAGAAGACGCGACGGAAATGGTGCAAAATAAGAATTAAGAATAAACGAGCGCGCGCAAATAATTTGAAAAAGGGAAAATTAAAGTTAATGCGTTTTACGGCAAAATATATTTCTATGCCGGTCCGTACAGATGAACGTGTGTTTAAGTGTGTGTGTCTTTATGTTTTGTGGATACGTTTCAAATAAATAAATAATTCAAATTGAAAGTCTCTGACGCGTCGGTCGGCCTGTGTTCATGAACGGGGCGCGTGATATTTTTGCCATTTCGAAAATGAAAATTCTATAATAGAAAAAAGCGCCAAGAAAAACGCACAACAAGCGGGGCGACTAAAGCAAAGAACTGCAAAAATAAAAGTGAAAACGCAACTCGAAAACCAGAGAAGCCACCAAACCCGGAGAATCCCCACAAAAAAACCACACAAAAAGTTCCTGCACAGAATCGAGCCAAGCAGCTGACGGTTAGTTTGCCCACAACAACCACCACCGGCAATCACAGCAACTGCTCTTCAGTTCAAAACAAACTGCACCCCGTCCCCTAACCCTCCCTCCTCCACTGCATTCCGTAGGGCCCATGTAATTACCGATGTACCTGAAGCATTTCATAAACATTCACCGCCCGCCGCCAATTAAAATGGGAATCGCTCATTTGCTTCGCTCGTTGCTAATCGAATTAAATAATTGAGCCGAATTGTTTGCGGTTTTTTGTTTTTTCAGGCCCCAGCACAATCACAGTTCCTTGTTTAAGTTTAATTAGAGAGCCAGTCTAGAGCCGACGCTCCAGCCCTCCCACCCATATAAAATGATTTCGCACAGTCCTCCCATATTCAGTCACAGTCCACCCGTTAGTTTCCTAGCGGACTACATGAGCGGTCACCAGCGCCCGGCACTGAAGTAAGTTCACTCCACCGATTCTAATAATTTTATTTCTTTTTTATGCTCGGGGGTCAAATATTTTATCTGCACAAATTGCCCCGATCAGTTCAGGACCGAAACAAAATTGAGAACGTGATTTTTTTAGACGACACAAATCAAAATCAATCAGTTGCTGATTCCAAATTACGGCAGCCCCAAAATTAATGTCACTTGTTAATTGAAGAACCTGAAATCGTATATAAAAATTTGTATTGTTTGCGAGGATTATTTCCGGCAGCTAACGAAATTCCTTAAAATTTTGAAGTCCTGATTAATTTCGTTTTGAGTCACTGAAATGTGACCATGGAAAAAGGTTTAGTTGTTCTGGGAACCCAGCCACCTTATACTCGTATGTGGGCATCGAGAACCCCCGCCAGCCGCCTGTATCCGGAGTTTATTTGATCACTTGAGCGGTTCAGTGTTTTGTGCTTATCGGGCAAATATTTCCAAATGTGTACAAGGCCTGCGTTGCATCGGACCCCATAAACAAAGGCTCCATTAAACACAAAAGCGAACTTAACTGGATTCACCAAAAACGAAGGAAAACAGTTGAGCAATTCTCCCAAAAACATCTGTGCAATGAGAGAGCCAACCAACTCGGCGTCAGCTTCCCCCAACCGAACCACGCACTAAAAATACCCTAGACGCTGCCGCTGGTTTGGTTGACAACCAAACGGCGATGACGATCGCGGGCAACGTGCAAAAATCATTTCTAAATCATTCAAGATCAAGGCGATTTAGCCAAAAGACCCAAACAAACACTTCTCACCGTGTGTGCGTGTGCACTTCTCGCGTCACATGATGAGGTTTGGTTGGGGATGGCGATAGTGGGACGATTCTGGGGTTCTTGCCCGAGTGGCAGGCGCGTGGCGCTTAGATGAAGTTGATTGGTGGAATTCCCGAAAAACATTCGCAATGTTTTTTTGGGTTGCACGAGCGATGGTGTCTCGGGGTCATCGCGGCCAATTTAATGATTTTTAAATGACCTTTTCTTATTGCGCCTTCAAGTGCAGTCAACTGCAAATTATTAAATGCTCCCCAACAGAGACCAATTTTAATACCTTTAGGAGTTTATAAAGAAAACGGAAAGAATATTCTCAATCCAAATGAATCAGCAGAAACTGAAAGCTGTTGATAATCATTTGCGAGTTTCTACAAAAATAGAACCGCCTTAGTTTGTGTGTATGAAATGAATCATTTCATTCTCGTTTTTTGGGGGCACCCAGACAAAAATAAATACAAGAGCACTTTGACTTGCACTCCTGATAGTGGAAATACCTCGGCCGCCGGCCATGTGAAGTGAGGAGGTCGTTCTCAACCAGCTCAAGAGACAGCGGGTGGCCCCAACCAGACGGGGTGCGTGTGTGTCGATGTTTGCTTATCAACAAAGCTGGCGCTGGCCACGGGAAAGGGTATCAGGGAGTATTTAATACATTTATAAATATTCCGCGGGCATAAGTGCGTCTAGTACACAAGAAATCGAACAATAGCACGAGAGCAAGTATTATCAAATGAAATGAAAAGTCCAGAGTAGCCAGCCAGCCGAGCTTATCACCGGGAAGAAAGTGATCAGCTTTCATTGGCCTGGCTGCCTGCGTTCCCCCCAAATTATTCGAGGGTTTAATTTGCTATCTGGTCTCCTTCCAGCTACAATGACGAAACGAATCGAGCGTCGCGCTACTGCCGTCCCCAAGTGATAACACTCGCCTCGAAAGCCATGGTCAACAATGCATCGAACGCGGCCGCGGCCCTGCACCAGTCCCACGCCACGAAGGGAGCCGCTGCCATTCCTCTGGGCGTGGGCAGTCGCTCGGGCCGGAGCTACTTGGAGCGCATGGTGTCTGCCCCGTTGCTGAATACCCAGCCGAAATCTTGCCTCACCCGCAAGTCCTGCCTGCACAGCAACAGCGACAGATTCAATTCCAGTGCGAAGACAGCAGCCAAGCTTGATGAGAGCGACGACGATCTGGCCAAATGCGAGCAAAGGTGAGTGTCTCGTTTTGCATTTTACATCGAGTGCGCTTTGTGCTGTGGGGTAATACGATCGATCGACTGGAGCTGGAGGGTATCTTCAACCGCAGTTCGAGCTTTCAAAAGTGGGGTTCAATCACTCTGACAACTCGGCGGGCAGACAGCAGTGGCGCCAGTTGACTGTCACCGCAAAATGAGCTACATTCGGAGGCGCGCCAACGATCCGTGGATTGATAGTCCTTCTGTTAGGTTTTGGGGATCTATAGATTGGCTTGGCCGAGTTGGCCTCAGATCAAGAAAAATGGCAAGTGTTTTCCTCAGCATTTTCATTGGCAGCTGCACGAAAATCAACAGCGACCACAGACGTCATACAGCGCAGCCGGGAGGCTGGGAAAATGAGTTATGAAATCGGCCGTTAAACGCTTCATTTCGACAGCCATTTCCATTTGCAATACGTTGACACATTTGCCCATTTAAGACCACTTATGCCAGATCACTTTCCCGGCCCACACTGCTTTCCAGTCCGCCAAACACGCCACTCTCGGCCAAGCGTATTTAGTATAAACTCAGCCCGGCGCCATGTTCAACTTTTTGCGCCGTGCGGCTTCCCAAAAATAAATTTAATAGAAATTCATGTTTTTTTTCGATTATTCTCCTCATTGCACAATGCGACGGCAGATGAATTCAAAGAAATTACCTTGAGCAGAAGGCAGAGCTTTCTTTGCAGTGCCGACTGCACTTGAATTTGACATTTCGAAGCCTCTCTAAAAATACCAAAGTGGAGAGTGCCCCCAACCGCACACTCATCCGTCCGATTGCATTTGACGTGCAGCCGAGCCGGGCACTATTTTTGGTTAGGTAATGTCTAGACTCTGGGCGGATGCCCTGGGCCTGTCCCGCTGACGCAGGCAGTCGACTGAAGTCGCCCGAAAACCGCAACTGAACCACTTTCGATCGAACAGCGAGTTTAGTTTTTGGTCGGGCATATGTGAGATTTCATGGAAGCCAGGAAAAGATTTATGTTTGATAAAATTGAAACCACCGCATTCCTTAGGCAGCACAAATTCTGATTACCTTGTGAACCATTAAGAGCTCATAAAGCTGAGACCTCATCAAGGCCTTTGTCGACCCCGCCACTGATATGGATTCGGTTCGCCCTATAGAAATGTAAATGTAAATGAAAATGTAAAATTATGTAGACTGGCGGGCCGGGCCGATTATGTGCATGCGGACATCACGTGAATCTCGTGAGACGAATTGTGTAACGAATCGGTGGATTCTTTGGCAACGTCCACGAGGGCGTTTCATAGGCTAGCATTTTAGTTTATTTATTAGACAGCCGATCTAAATGGTCCCCAAGCATTACGTGGAAAGCCAGCACCGCCCACTTGGGGGGAAATGGTTTTGAGGTCGACTGCTTGGCGAGGTCATCTGACAGTCAAATGAACTTTAAAGGGTCATCAAAAAGCGATCGGGAGACAACGTCTCGAAATTAATGCAAAATGCTTTCCCAATCGCTGCACAAAATCAAGTTTCTCCGGACTTAATAACGTGCATTGCATATTGATCGAGGCATTTACATAAAAGTTTTTAATTTTTCGAATGCGTCCCTTAAATTCGGCTCCGAAAGTGTCGCCTTATGCATTTCTGACTCGCCATCGATTAATGCATATAAATGAGCTGGAAAATTGACTCAGGCTGCCAGAGGCGTCTGGGCCATAAATTAATTGACACCTACAATAAAAGAAAATCTATGTTACTTTTCGAACGCTGCCGGCAGCTCAACAGCCTCGCAAAGAGTTGACACGGCCCCACCAACGCCGCCATCTCGGCCGGGCCAAGAGAGCATCCGAAACGAGACCTGTCCCGGCAGCCGGCAATAACGGGTAGCGCCGGCAGCGGCCAAAACCTGTTGAGAAAATGCAGCCAAAAGCCGGCGAGCGCAATGCCACGCCATCGGTGCGTGATCAGGCGGCCGCTGCTGCTGCCGATGGTGATGTCGGCGTTGGTGGCGTGGTGAGGCGATCGGGTGGCGCGATATCTGGGATTGAGTTGGACGGGCCCGCTGGGCCAAGAGAGACGGCCATTTAAGTGTTTGCTTTACTTTTTGGCTATGCGTTTTTATTTGCGGATCTTAAAAGGTAGCTGCACCGGCTGATCTGAATCTCAACTTGTTTCGCGCTCCGGTTGCCAAGGGGCCGTAGAACGAGCCCCCTAATCGATTCGGTTTATCTTATCAATGCCATTTGCATTTCTTTGTTTATCGGATTCGAAAGCTGTTGGAACTTTCAAGAGGCTGTCGATTAGTCAAATCGGGTTTATGATTTGTTTTTTCCAGAATTTGGCTGGTTCAATTTTCTTGAAAATTTGCATACACGAAGACCGAAATAGACCAAAAAAAAACCTCATGACTTTTTGGTTTGGTTAGTCCAGAATTTTTCGGAGTGACGCAAGAAGACCTCGGCCAAAAAACAAGAATTTTATTATAGACCGACTCGAAACGGAACGGAACACAATGTCGATTATAAATCTCTGCAATTGTCGAGGTTCGGGGTGGGGACATTAATTGCAAAATGTCAAATTACTGGCAATGGCGGCGACAGCTTCCGTTAGCCAGCCATTTTGCTTGGTTTTTTGGCCAAATTATTTGAATTGACCGCCAAGAAGACTGAGAATGTCGGCAGGTTTTTTTTTTTGTTGGCAGCAGCTGCTTTTTTGCAAAGACTCAAAAATAAACCCCAAATGACAAAAATAACAGCACAAAAATTCATACCCTGGCGCAGCGTCGAATGCAGCGCAGATCACTAAATAAACAAAACCATAAACTTGGAGCATAAATTTAGAAACAATCCAAATGGAATCGAGAATAAATATACATATCTATATATGGAGTCAACGACCCTTGATGAGTTCTCGTGCTTTTTGTTGTAGATGCAAAAAATTTGCCTGCTATTAGGAACCCTGGGGGCATCTGAACAGCACTGATAAAGCTGGGGAGCTAGGCCGCGCCGGGAGTCCGGTTCAAGGTTAGGCAGGCGATTTGAGATTCAAGGTCTCCCCCACAGATCCAGAGATCAGAGTAAACGCGCAATTAGTAAAACATTCGAGTGCAATTTCGTGCAAAATGCAAATCCAATTAAGATGCTTCAAATTAAAATACTTAATTGAATGATCAACAAACGAATAATCGTGTTATCTTCATCTCTTTCGCAGTCGTGGTCCCAAAAAACATGTCATCTTTGCCGACGACGAAGGACTCTCGCTGACTGAAGTGCGCGTCATGTCGGAGCCCTCGAATGTGCCGCCCTACTGGAGTATGAAGTTCTTGGAGCAAATTACCCAGGGCCTGGTTAGTCCGCACCCGGCGGACCAATGGACTGTGGACTTCAAGCAACCAGCCTCGGACTATTTGACATTCAGGTGAGCTTCAAATCAGCTTTATGGGTTTATGGGTTTATGCTAATTCCCAGATTTGATTTCTAATTAGGCAAAAAATTGAACGGGAGTTTGTCTCGCTCGAGAACGTGATTGTCAAAGACGAGGAGTCCATTGTTGTGGGCACTGTCAAGGTCAAGAACATTGACTTTCAGAAGGAGATCATAGTGCGCGTGACCTGGGACGACTGGAAGAGCCAACAGGACATCTTCTGCACCTTTGCCAGGGTAAGTCGAATGTCACAATCAACACATCAACGATCTTAATTAATTGGTTCTCTTTAAAGGCCTATGGACCCGCCACTTGTGCCCATGTAGTCTTCGACACATTCTCATTCAAAATAACGCTGCCTCCTTCGTCCAAGCGGCTGGAGTTCTGCATCTGCTACCGCACCAAGGACAAGGAATACTGGGACAACAATGATGTAAGTAACCATTTCTCAGAAAAGAATTCTTTTAACCAACTTGTTCTTGTTATAGGGCAAAAACTACACCATCAGCAAGCGATCGCCTTTCTACTACAACGCCCTGTCGCCGTATGACAAGGGAGCTGGAAGTCGCAATCCTTGCCAGCAGCAAGTTCGCTCAACCTTGACTGATGCTCTGGCCAAGGGCCAGGAGCAAAAGAACAACTGGAACCAGGAGCCTTGTACGCCCTATTGGTAGAGCGGTAGACGGGCTAGGGGACAGGGGAGGGGGCAATAAGATAGTTTAGGTCGTCGAATGAATTTCCTTTTTTTCTCTCAAGCTCTCTTGCTGCCGCCCAGTCGACTCTGTTTTATTTTGGAATATTTGAAAACAACTCTTAACCATATTGTGATTTAGGCCGGGTTGTGGTAATTTTGATATATTTGCCCATTTTTGTAACCCACCACAGGCCCAGCTAACTGCTACAGAATTTTTATCGAAGAGAGCCCCATTTTTATTTTATTTTCTACATTTGTCCCCCTTTTTTATTTTGATATCAAAAATGTGGTACGATCCCAAGAGTGCCATAGACTCGAGGTCCTTTTAAGCTAGTGGTAGATGCAATCAAACGGAAACTACTTTTAAAACGAATTTGGAGAACAAAGAACACTCGGTTCATATATTTTTATATCCATTAAGATTTTAAAACCAAGTGTTGAATGTTTGATTGTATAATCGATTCAGGATTGTATTTTGTATTTTGTTTGTTGCCTTTATTTGTGTGCCTGTGTGATTGTCGTCCATTAATCGTAACCGAATGTTTGACTTATCTATAAAAATACTCGTATGACCTATTTACCTATCGATCCGATCCGATCCGTTCAGCGTGAAATCCTAGCAAACCATTATTTCGAAATTTCTGCTAATGCAAAATAAAACAAACACACAACAAACTGAACTTGAAACTGAATAACCAACCAACCTATTCTCTATATACACACTCAATTACACTATATGAATATATGTGTGTGTAATTGGAAAATACTAGCCATTAAGATCGCATGAGCCCAGAAAAGAGAAATGAAAGAACAAACAAATTTCCGTTTTTATTTGTTTAAGGATTTTTGTAATTTTAATTGTAACCCTTTTTGTTATTTGAAACGCTAAGACTGAAATGGCTTGTTTAGGAGGCAACACGTCTGCAATACAAAATCATCACATTTAACTAACCAGATTTGTTCTAATATTTTTTAATCTTCAGCACCGCAAAAATTCCCTCTAAGTGTTTAAATTTTTTTTTTATTTTTGACCGTGTGCCTGTTAAATACATTTATATATTTTAATAAATATACACACCTATAAACATACAATATACACCTAGGCATATTCTATACGTAGTCTCCTTAAGAACCTAGCGTGTAGTTCTCTTTGGATAGTGCTTAGAGGTTATTTAGTTGTAAGTTGCCCAACTGACGAGTTCGACGAACTCTAAATGGAGGAGCGAGCAAATGAAAGAGGATTCGAAACTCAAAACACTATACTCGTCTTAAGAAACCATCCTTTCAAATTGTACATTACTTTAGGTGTGAGAATTGTCGCATAAGCAATCCGATATCAATCGTGACTGAGCTTATTGTTCAGGACATAATAAAAGTTCTTTAAATTGAAAATGTATCGGTGTTTTTTTGGGACAAGTGGTTCTTGGCGAATGCGAGAAGATTTAAAAAATATTTAGACAGCCCGAACTTGGAAACTGTAAAACTGTCTTTGGTCAGGCTTAATTTATTAGCCTTTATCATGTTTTCAAAATTAAATTATCTAATTCACGATACCCCATGTCTAAGACAGAATATAACAAGTAAGGAAGTAACAACTGAACAACGACATTCTCCTTTAAAGACTCCATTCATCCCTTTCATTTAAAAATGCCAGCAGCCAGCAAATTCGCCAACCCCACAGACTGAACGCGTCACAGCGGCGGTCTCTATCCATCCTCTGCTTCCCCCTACTATTTTTATATGGGCGAGACAGGGCAAGCCCTAAACTTAGACTTTAATTAACTCCGTGATTATGGGATTTGGTATTAAACGAAAGGAGTTTTGATTCTGCACCCTTCATCTATACAAACTTTAGCTAGATTTTCAAAACTATTGGTGTTAAACGCATTTAAATGATGAGGGCGTAAAGGAGGCAAGGCATCGTTAAAAGATATCCTTGATCTGCCTGCAGAAAGCCGAACATAGAGTGAAGGAAGCTTTGGAGGGTCTACGAAGACTGCTTCTCTATGCTACATACCCGTTATTATTCTCTGACTCCCAGACCAGTGAGCCCACACAAGTTTTAATAGAGAATTTAATTGTTCTTCCGGAAAACTCCGCAATTTCCGGTAAAGGCCCACTACCAATTCTTATGCTAATACTTAGGACTTACCGATTATGCTGCTGGGGTGGGTTACCCTGGATATAGTTGGTTAAAGCTTTTACAGCCGGCGTATACTATACATTTTTTAGATCCTGCAATGAATGAAAAGCTTTTATGAGCGAAAGAAGCTATGTGATCTGAGTGCATATGAGTTAAAAGAATGTGTAGCCCAAGGACATTGGTAGCAGACGAGGGGGAACGTTTAGATCAAAGCAGACAGACGGTAGACAGAAAGAC
>JBAMCP010001942.1:0-16477 GCA_037075105.1 Lissocephala sabroskyi
CAATCTCAGCTGCTCTCCAATCGACGATCCATTGATGCTAAAACTCGAGGCTCAAGTCTCTTGGGGCGATTCCTTGGCACAGTTGCTGTCAAAGCGGGCAAACAAATTGGGCAAATAAAGCTGAAGGAAAAATTATTTATGTCCGCATTTAACTTGGCCAATCTCTGGCCGTCTCCGTAGATCCCCGAGGTGATGAGGGGAGGCAATCGGATTGGGTGACAGCAACTGGAACTGCCTTGTTGTCGGTCGTGAGCCATGGAAATTGGCCAAATATGTCAGCCCCCGAAGGTGTGGATGCCAATTGTCATGCGCTGAAATGCTTGTTAAGAGCTGGCCAATTGGTTTTTCCTCGGAGCCACCGACGCGGCCTGCATTCGGTTAACGTTTTTTTAATCAAAACCGAGGATCAGAAGCAGCCTCGCCTCGTCCTCCGTCCTGCCCCGCGCAAAGCAATAACGCCACACATTTGTAATGTTGCTTCTGTTTGGTTGGCGCGGGGAACGGCCGCAGACTTAGAAGGCCCGTTGGAGGCTCCTTTTGGTTTTTACAAGTTACTTTAAGGCAATCAATTTGTAAACCGACCGATCGACTGGGGCGAGAGTCTGAGGGATCGCAGGCGGCGCGTGGGGGCGGGCCGCGCGGACGGGGCTGGGAAAACCAATCAAAAGAGCGTTGCGAACGCAAATTGAACGGCAAATGGCTGGAAGATGATATTTCAATACCTGCAACCGCCGGTTGCCTTGCCACGCGGCCATAAATTATCACGCGGGCGACGCCTGCGCGTAGTTGCTTACTTTTTTGCAGTTATGATTATCGCACCGCAGTCGCTGCCGCTGCTGTTGCCGCTGCCACTGCCGGCAGGTCTGTGTGTGCAAACAAATGTAAAAATTTTTAATTGACTTTTGGATTTGCGCCACTGCGCCGCTTGAACGGTTGCACTTTTATAGCCGGCCGGCCGGCCAGCTGAAGCTCCGCGGCTTAAAAGTTAATAAAACACGCCCATTGATAACAAGAGACGGAGGCGCACACACGCACACACTCGGTTTGCTGGCCGACCGCATATTTTGCCCCAGAGGTCTTCATTGGGATGATCATGATGACTGTTGGTGGGGGGAGCGCGGGGGAATGGAAACGGAAACTTTGTGGCAACTCGTAGAAAAACAATCAATTAGCCGGGACCGGGCCGAGACGGTTGTCGATTTTACGGCCTGGTTGGTTGAAAATTTATGCAACATTTTTATAGTTCAGTGTAAATTGACTTTTAAAATGTAAAATTTATCATACGACCGACGCCGGCCCTCTGCACGCCCGGCCCTGCCCAATCGTCGAACTATCGAAAATTTAATTGCCAGAGCAATTGGAGCGCCCACCCTGACAATCTGGCAACACCGAAAAGCTCTCACGATAATCATCTGTTTTGCCAGCAGGCGGCTATCGAAAATGTAAACACACTCACACACACACACACGTACTTACAGTTTGCCAAGAGCTTTGTCTGCGGGGAGGTGGTGACAGCGCCTGCGCCTTTTTAAACGAAGGCTAAACGCGTGGCCCGAACCTTGGCACTGCTGGGGGCAATTGCATGACGAATTCGCTGTGGCAAAGAAGTCAAACGTCCGCCGCTGGAAAATAAATCTATAAATTGATTAAAAACAAACGGTAAAAATGCTGGTCCCCAGCAAAGGTCCCTGGACCTGCCTACGCAACTTCTGGACCATGATGATGACCCCCATAACCCCAAGGAACCTACGCACCACCGCCTTGCTGGCCAGCATCTACCAATTGGTGAGTTGCGTAAGCCGTCCAAATTCATCCACCAGCTGGGGCCCTTCGGCCTTGCCCGGCACGCAGAACAAAAGTCCCGCTATCCCGGCAAAAGCCCAGGCCCCATACACAAAAATTATGCACTGGATATGCAAAGCCATACCCCACCAGGCCGGCTGGAGCCCCTCGAGAGTGGCAATTGGAGCACGCAGCACTCCTCGCCCGGCGGGGCGATGGGAGAGGATCAGCGGCGCAGTGCGCCTCGGCATCGACCCGCGGGGATGCGCGCCAGCGAGTGCCCTTTTTAATGGGTACCCGGCGGGCCGGTGAAGTCTTTACTCACGCTGGACAAACCAGTTGAGAATTGCAAGAGCTTTAAGTGTTTGATCTCTTCCCAGCTCATTTCCCATTGCATCCTGTTTGTGGTTTTGCTGGCCCTGGCGCATGCCGAGCAAATGCGGCACCTCCTGGACCTGGACATCCTGGATCAGCTGGATCATGGCTTCTATAATATGACGCCGTTCCATAATGATGTGCGCCTGCGCTCGGCCGTGGAGTTGGCCGACATCACCGAGTTTATCCTGTACGTGTTGACGGGAGTGACCAGTGTGTATGCCCTGTGCGCCATATCCTTGTTCCTGGGGGTCTACAAGAATCGTCCTGGCCTCATCCTGCCCTGGCTGATTGTGGAGTTCCTGGGCGTCCTCGGCATGGGCGTGATGGTCTACATGCTGAGGGACTCGCGGCTGCCAGAGCTTTTCGGCGGCAGGAAGTTCTACTGTGAGTAGCAAGGATTCTTTTTATACAATAGCTTTAACGAGATCCTTGTTTCCTAGATGTGATTTGCTACTCGCTGCTCTGCATGGACGGATTCAAGTGGTATGTGATGCATAGCTTCTACCAGAGCCTCAGGACAATGAATAAACTGCGAGTGATTGCCACGGTGGCCATACCCTGTCCGCCGCCAGGATCTACGGTTCCTTATCAGTTCCGCCGGGAGCACATGTACCTGGGCAGCAATGGCTATAAGCACATTCTGACCGAATCGCCGGACGGACAGTGTTAAATTCCTTAACTCGGCTGGTCCCCGCGTTGTCCTTGCTTCCATTACAAAAGTGTCTTATGTGTTAGAAGTTAAGCAGCTGGAGGGTTTTGCGTGTGATATGGAGCGTCAAGGACTCGCGG
This sequence comes from Lissocephala sabroskyi, assembly GCA_037075105.1. NCBI lineage: Eukaryota > Metazoa > Arthropoda > Insecta > Diptera > Drosophilidae > Lissocephala > Lissocephala sabroskyi. The sequence goes on from JBAMCP010001942.1 coordinate 2,950, forward strand.
GGAACCCCAACTAGAAGAAATCCTACATATGATCCTTAGCTAATTAAGAAAGCGCAATATTTACTTCAGTAGCCGCAAAATTCAAAAGTTTCTGCTTCAATAAAAAGTTACCTTACCTTAGGCGCCACCTAGCGGTTTAACCGAGCAACTCTCATTAGCGCCATCTAGCGGCAGCCGTCTTTATTCTTCAATTTCAGCCCCTACGGCCGCCCCTTTTGCCAGACGAAGGGACAGGCGTGGTCGAGCTGGTCTCCAAGGACATTTCAGTGGTCAGGCTGTCCACCAGCAGTTCACCAACTGTGGTTAAATTGCCAGTGGAGCGCCCGCTGCTTTCCGTGGGTATGCTGATTTGGAACTGCAGCAAAACCACCAGGTAGGTGACCATGGTGGTGAGGAGTCCTTTGAACAGGTTCCTGTTGACATCAAAGAAGCCGCCGCAGTTGATGTTCGAGGGATTCATTTCGGTGGCCCGCAGGAACATGTTGATCTCCGTTTGGGCATCCGAGTTCATCCAGTTCAGTTCGACCATCAAAAGCTTCTTCTGGAAATTCGTGCGCACATTGACGGAGGCGTAGTGGGCCTCGTCGCAAATGTAGAAGAGCAGGCAAATGTTCCACAGGGCGGTGATGGTCAGCCCAATGTCCTTGATGCCAAAACCCTCCGACAGCTGCGACATCAGCCCGTAAATCGACAGCGTAATGATGAAGAACAAATAGAGGCTCATGAACACGAAGGTGTAGCAGGTGGCGTTGCCCGTCTCGCGTGTCAGCTTGCTGAGGCGGAGCCAGAGGGCCCGGTAGTCGGCCACCATGGCGGCGGGTCCGATGTGCTTTAGGGCCTTTTGAAAGCGTTCGGCCAACAGGTGAGCCGTTGAGCTCAGAGCCTCGCAGATGAGGAACCACCAGGCGCCCAGCATGGCGGTGAGGTTGTCCAGGATGCAGTAGGGAATCACCTGGACCAGATTCAGGTCGGACATGGTGAGATGGGTGACCACCACCGAGAGCACCGAGAGGATGGGCAGGGCAAAGGCCACAATCAGGGATTTCTGGCGCAAATGCAGCGGCAAGCTGTGCCCCGAAATCTGGTAGTAAAGCACCTCGAAGTCGTCCCAGTCGTTGAACAGGCGGGCCACCTTCCTGGCCTCATACCACAGGATGGGAATGGTTATGATCGGCAGGATGTTCACCAGGAAAAGGTAGGCAATCACTGCCTCCTCGAAGGGGCCGCTCAGCGAGCGCACAATGTTGATGCGGTTCTGGGCCACAAACGCCACGTAGGCCTGAAAGGACAGCGCTGTTATAAGGACTCGTTTTTTCTTATTGGACTCACCGCCAGCCCCGCGAAGAAAACCACCGAGTAGATGAAGGTGAGCGACTTCAGCTGGAACTTCGTGCGCGCAGGACCTCGGCGCTCCATGGGCATGGCGCCAATGATCCGAAGGAACCAATTCACCGGCGCAATGTTCCGGTAGAAAATGCTCTATAAAAGGAACTCTTAATCACCAAATCCTCCCATAATAAAACCTTCCTCTCACCGGTATAAAGTCATGATTCATGGACCCTAGGGAAGCCACCGAGCCCCGCTTCCCGTCGTTCTGGTAGGGCTTGTAGCCGCTGTCCAGGCGCTCGGCCAGTCCTATGGAGTACTTGCGGACGCCCTGCATGTAGGACTGGGCGGCGGCCACGTTGATCTTGGGCTTGACATTGAGGAACACCGTGTCCGGCTTCTTGCGTCTGTAGTGATTGGCCATTGCGGTTCGACTGTGCGGAGGAGCTTACTCAAGAATTCCTTTCGCCGCAGCAGGACTCCGTCTGTTTAACTGGAGGCGGTCTGTTTGCATTCCTCGAGTTTTCAAAGGCAACTTTCATCGATTTTAGTTTCCTGTTGATTCGCTGTTTGACTTTTGAATTCATAAAATGGCGTCGCAGAGGGTGTGGAAAGGGGGGGAGGGGTAGTAATATTTTTACTTTACTCAAGGCCATTGCCAAGAAGCTCTGCCCCGTAGGTGGCAATTGGTATTTATCAGCCATGGCCTGAATAAACTCGGCCACAAACGGACGGCGGTTTACGTTCCCGAAATTTCGAATTTTTAGCCGCTGTTAAAATTACCGAACACAAAAGAAGAAGAGTTTTGATCGATAACAACACCACAATGAACACCACAATGCAACCGTATGCGCAATATTTTTAGGCACTGATAAATAATTAATTTCGTTTAAAATTGATGGCCATATATTTAAATGCTTAAATGATTGCAAAATAAAAAAAACGACTATATTTTTATAGTGGCTGGAATAATTAATGTGCTAATTATCGATTTCAGCATAAGCCCGCTTAATAGTGCTGCCATACCGATTGCAGAAATTTAAAATTTAAAAAAAAAACCGCGCGTAGCAAAAATTACAGTCCTATTGTACAATAACTGCTAAAAAAACGTTGCAGTTGAAGAATTTCAGTGTTGCTGATAAAGTATTTTAAAGTTTTGACGGAATATATAATATTTAATATCATGAAGCAACTGGAAGAATTTAAGACCATTTTTTCGCTCTTCTGGGCCGTATAAAATTCCAAAGATGAACGGCACAGCTAAAAACAATATAGATTTTAGATTTGCGACCTTAAAACGTTTCTATTTTAAGACAATAATAAAAAAAATGGCAGTCTTGTTAGGTACAAAAAAATGACAACTCTGTATGAGAAGAAGAAGAAACAGAAATCACAGAAGCAAGCAGAAAACACACATTTAGTAAACACATTTATTTAAAAACAAGATATTCAAAAAAAATGGTAGACTACAGCAAATGGAAGAGCATTGAGGTGAGTTCTAGTATCTCTTGAGACATCCCCTAACACCCCGCCATTTGCAGATCTCCGACGATGAGGACGACACACATCCCAACATCGATACGCCGTCGCTGTTCCGCTGGCGGCACCAGGCCCGTGTAGAACGCATGGCCGAGTCCGAGAAGGAAAAGGAGGACTTCAAGAAGAAGCGCCAGAGCTTCCAGGCTCGCCTCATAGACGTCAAGGACCGCATAAACAAGAAAGAAGGCGCCGAGGCCGATCTAAAGGTGAGTCATGCAGCCACACTGGGGAATCAAAGTTAACCGCTGTCCCCTCCCCATCCACCGCACAGAAAGAACTAGAAAAAATCGAGAACGAGGGCAAAGAACTCGACCGCCTCGAGGCCGAGATGCTGAAAAAGGAGAAGAAAACCCCCTGGAACGTGGACACAATCAGCAAGCCCGGCTTCGAGAAGACCGTGATCAACAAGAAGGCGCCGCGCCAGCCCGACGAGCAGCTCTCCGAAGAGGAGCGCGAGGCGCGCATGAAACAGTTTGTCAAGGATAACGAGAAGCTCTGCAAGCAGTACGGCATGCTGCGCAAATACGACGACTCCAAGCGCTTCCTCCAGGAGCACCTGAACCTCGTGTGCGAGGACACGGCCAACTATCTGGTCATCTGGTCCATAAACCTCGAAATGGAGGAAAAGAGCGACCTCATGGCCCATGTGGCCCACCAGTGCATTTGCATGCAGTACATCCTGGAGCTGGCCAAGCAGCTGGACGTGGATCCGCGGGCCTGCGTCGGCTCCTTCTTCTCCAAGATCCAGCACTGTGCGCCCGAGTACCGCACGCAGTTCGAGAGCGAAATCGAATCGTTCAAGGGCAGGATCAAGAACCGGGCCAAGGAGAAGGTCCAAGAGGCCATGGCCCAGGCGGAGGAAGAGGAGCGCCAAGAGCGCATGGGCCCGGGCGGCCTCGACCCGGCCGATGTCTTCGAATCGCTCCCAGACGTGAGTAGTCTTGACTTCAGCAGCCAAATTAACTAACCCTTGAACTCTTCCAGGAGCTCAAGGCCTGCTTCGAGTCGCGGGACATCGAGCTGCTGCAAAAGACCCTCATGGCCATGCCCCCGGACGTGGCCAAGCACCACATGAAGCGCTGCGTGGACTCGGGCCTGTGGGTGCCCAATGCCAACGAGGAGGAGGACGAGGCCAAGCCGGAGGAAGCAGCTGAGGAGGCCAAGGACGAGAAGGAGGCCAAGGAGCCGGTCTACACGGGCGTCAGCACCGAGGACATCGATTGATCCTCCGCCCGGCCTCGCACTCTCATCAATGCAAATATTCCCCGGCATTTTCAATATCAATTTTAATTTGTATATAATTTCAAAATGAAGCCAACCAAATTCTCAGTAGCCTCTGGATCCTCAGTCTGGCCTGGCAGTTGCTTATTTTAGTTATCCTTCCCCAACATGAATCGCCCGGAGCTCGACTACTACGCCGTCCTGGACATGCCGCGCACGGCCACCAAGGAGCAGCTCACCCTGGCCTACCGCAAGCTGGCGGTGCGCCTCTGCCCGCACCGGGACCACAGCCAGGAGCAGAACTTCGTCCCCCTCTCCCAGGAGGGCCGCCTCACCCACCTCTCGCCCATGGGCCTCGCCAAGCAGTGGGCCTACATCAACATGGCCTTCGACGTCCTGGGCAACGACCTCTACCGCGCGGTCTACGATCGCTACGGCGAGGCGGGCCTCTTCGAGGGCGTCCTGCTGCCCAATGGCTACTTTCCCCCCTACCAGTACCATGGCGACCACATGAAGGTCTACAAGGATGTGTTTGCCAGTTATTCGCCTTACGCGAACATCATTGATGCGGTGACCAACCCGCCGAGTCTGTATGCCACAAGGCAGCATGGCGTGGGCGTGCGCAGCAAGGACGCCAACACCGAGCGGGACTTGTTCCTCACGCTGGAGGAGGTGCGGGCGGGCTGCATCAAGCTGATGCATGTGTGGCGGCAGGAGATCGTGGACGCCAAGGAGTCGCGCCTGGAGAAGCGCAAGCACACGCTCAAGCTCAACATCCGGCCGGGCACCACGGCCGGCACGCGTTACTGCTTCAAGGAGGAGGGCGATCGCTACCCCACCATGATTCCCGGGGACATCATCTTCATAGTGGCGGACAAGCCGCATCCGGTGTTCGAGCGGCGGAACATGCATGACCTGGTGTACCGTTATGACATTGACCTGTGCCAGGCGCTGACGGGGTTCATGTTCTTTGTGACCACGCTGGACAAGAGGAGCATCAAGGTGGTCATTTCGGATGTGGTTTTTCCGGGGTACACGAAGATTATACCGAGGGAGGGTTTGCCGAAATGCCAAAACCTGGATGCTGTGACGGAGATCAAGCGGGCGAACAAGAAATGCGAGGACTACGGCGATCTCATCATCGAGTTTAACTGTGGGAAAAATATCCGTTAGTTGTGAAATTTATTTAATTTTTATTATTTCCTCAGACATGTTCCCGAAATATCTGACCAAGGAGATGAAGACCATGACCCGTGGGTTCTTTGCTGACTTCCGGGTGCTGGAAAACGAGCTGGAGATGGAGGAGCAGGCCCAGCTCGAGGGATAATAACCAGTTTAGCGTTTTTAATTAATTTATTGTGTTTTTAAATTCTCAAGTATGGCGGCCTGTTTAAATATATGAGTGCGTGCGTGTGTGCAGCAGGGTTGCCTTTCGATTTATAGGGGGGAAATATGGAATATATACAACAAGTGTTTAACATTCAATTAAAATAAATTCCTACGTTTTAATAAATATTTAGCCACACAATTTCAACAATTTTCGCTTTTTCAGCATAAATACGGTAGTCTCTAAAAAAATCGGCAGTCAAATTCAAAATATCGGCAGGTTCCAGTGTTGCCAGATTGTTATTAGCCATTTGTGCTTAATGCAATTTAATCCAATCCGCCGCTTTTCTCAACAAGTTTTATGATAAATAAATTTAAAAAAGACGTTATTAATGTGCTGAAAGTATGAGAAGTATAATAGAAATGTAATTTAAAGCTTATATTTTTATGGGCAACCCGGCCGACATTCATTCTTCTTCTTTCCCCGTTTGCATCCGCGACCTAAAAACATCGGTGCATAATTAAAAATCAATTATCGTAAAAATCCGTGCACCAGACGACTTCCGCAATAACGGAGATTTGCCTTACCAAATTCGGCTTTTATCAGCTGCCTACGCGAAAACTCCCCACAAATGCAGCCCAAATGACCAGACTCCGCCTAATTGAATTACCAACACGCCCCGAAAAACAAACGCCATAACAACGCCAACAACACAACCACACGACCCCGCGGATAACAAGCGAGAGAGCCAGCGAGAAACAAAGCCCCTGCCCAGCCATTGATACGCTCGACTAGCGGCCACAAAATGCACCTGAGCGCGGACATCTCCAGCGCCCTGCAGCAGATCGAGGCTGTGAAGAAAAGCATCGATGAGTCAGACGACCCGAAGCTGCAGCTGCAGACGGCCGAGAGCCTGCAGACCATCCTGGGCATACTGCAGGACCCCGTGTTCCGCACGATAGTCCATGTGCAGGATTCGCTGTCGGAATTGAACGCCCAGCTGGCCCAGCATCCGTCCATGCTGCCCAACGACTTCGACATCGATGTGGCCGGCAATTTGGTCCTCAGCCTCAACGGCGGCGAAGTGATGTACGATTTTGACGACCGCAACTCCAGCTCGGCCCCCGCCAGCCCCGACAAGCTGACCAACGAAGAGCCCGCCCGCCCTTCGAGTCAGAACTCCAAGCCCGTCACAGCCTCCGACTATGCCCAGATCCAGGCCATAGAACTGGTCAACGATGGCACCGGCCTGGGCTTTGGCATCATCGGCGCCCGCAACTCCGGGGTGATAGTCAAGACCATCCTGCCTGGGGGCGTGGCCGACCGCGATGGCCGGCTGCGCTCCGGCGACCACATACTCCAAATAGGCGAGGTCAATCTCCACGAGATGGTCTCGGAGCAGGTGGCCGCTGTCCTCCGCCAGTCGGGCACCCATGTGCGTTTGGTGGTGGCCCGGCCCATCGAGCAGGGCCTGCCCACCCCTCAGTACTCCCTGGAGCCTGGCTCGGCTGTGGTGCCTACGAGAGTGCTTGTGGATCCTGCCGAGCTGGAGAGGTACTTGATTTCCACTGGCTACCCGGAGATCTTCGGCGAGAGCTCCACGGCCTCCACGCCCCAGACCACCACCGAGGACGAGCGCTTCATCTACCGCGGCGAGACCTCCCTGCTCATAGACCCCACCATCGACCTGGAGGAGCTGCTGGCCTTGCCGGAGACGGAGAAGCTCCAGGTGGAGCTCAAGAAAGATGCCAACGGCCTGGGCATCACCATAGCCGGCTACGTCTGCGAGAAGGAGGAGCTTTCTGGCATCTTCGTCAAGAGCGTCTCCCCGGGTTCCGCGGCGGATCTGAGCGGCCGCATCCGCGTCAACGACCGCATCATCGAGGTGGACGGCCAGTCGCTGCAGGGCTACTCCAACCACCAGGCCGTGGAGCTGCTGAAGAAGTCCGGCCAGGTGGTGAATCTCCGCCTGGAGCGCTACCTGCGCGGCCCCAAGTACGAGCAACTCCAGCAGGCCATTGCCGCCAATGACAAGCTGCCCGCGAGTGCCCCGGGCACGCCCATGAGGGCTCCGCTGCCCACGCCCTCGCCAGAGCCCCTGCCGGCGCCCGAGGCCTTCATCACCTCGCCGCCGGTTCTCCCCGCCGCCACCACCACCCTGACCAGCTTTGGGGCCGGCAAGCAGCTCGTCTCAGTCAGGGATTCCATCGACGGCTCACCCAAAATAATACCCACGGATTTGCCCCAGCCGGAGGACCAGGAGGTGGGCCATTCAATTCTCTCTTAATCCTTAACTAATTTCTGGTTGATTTTAGGTTCCTGTCCACGCCAAGAACTCTGGGCTGATTGGGCGGCACAAGTACTTCACGGAGCCGGAGCTGAGCGCCGAGCGGGAGGCCGAGATCACCCGCAAGTGGCAGAAGATCGTCGGCTCGGACATCGAGGTGATTGTGGCGCAGATCAAGAAGTTTGCCGTGGGCGGCCTGGGCATCTCCCTGGAAGGCACCGTGGACGTCGAGGGCGGCCGGGAGGTCCGCCCCCATCACTATATACGCTCCATCCTGCCGGACGGCCCGGTGGGTGTGAATGGCGTCCTGCGCTCGGGTGATGAATTGCTGGAGGTGAACGGCGAGCGGCTGCTGGGCATGAACCACCTGGAGGTGGTGGCCATACTCAAGGAGCTGCCGCTGGACGTGCGCATGGTGTGCGGCCGCGGCAAGAGCTCCACCTTGCTGCCCTTTTCCGACGACACTCTAAAAAAGCTGAGCAACAACTTCGAGAATCTCCTGCCGGCCACCGACCGCCTGGTCAAGGCCAAGTCTGATGGCAGCCTGGCCACGGCCGGCTCACTGCCCGACGCGGATGCAGTGGCCGTGGCGGCCTCGTCCTTCACTAAGTTGAAGTCGCGCTCGCTGGAGCCGCTCACCGGGCTGGCCATGTGGTCGTCGCAGCCGCAGATCATCGAGCTGGTGAAAGGCGACCGAGGCTTGGGCTTCTCTATACTGGACTACCAGGATCCGCTGGATCCGAATGACACGCTGATTGTCATCCGGTCGCTGGTGCCGGGCGGCGTGGCCCAGCTGGACGGACGGCTCATACCCGGCGATCGGCTGCTCTTTGTCAATTCCATAAATCTGGAGAACGCTTCGCTGGACCAGGCTGTCCAGGCCCTGAAGGGCGCCCCGAAGGGAGTGGTCAGGATTGGCGTGGCCAAGCCGCTGCCCATGACCGACAACTCGCTGAAGGCCTGCAGCAATGCCAGCACCACCAGCGAGGAGACCCTGGAGGCCCAGCCGGCCTCGAGTTCTGTGAAGGGCCCGGAGCCGGACTTGATCCCGGACTGGCGTAAATAGACGGAGGGAGCTGCTGCCGTAGGAATTGTTGCGTTTTAGAAATCAAAATGTTATGTGTGTAGCACCGATTGTGTTTATGTGAGTTGACCAGATGCCGGCGCCGGGGGAGGCCGCGTCGGATGAAGTTTATCTGGGCACTGCCTGCCACCAAGCATTCCATATTGCAATATTTTTTCGTTTAGTATTAGTAACAATTTTAACGAGCTATTTCAAATCTACACACTGTACAATCTTATGTACTTAAATTTAAATAAAGTATTTAACCGTTTACAAAACCCAAGCAATTTCAAATTGGCGGGCATGTCGGTAAAACAGTGCACTTGGGCTAAGGTAATGCAGTTCAACTACCAGATAACCGATAAGTCGATAAGTGGCTCAATCGAATCAGTTCTTTTTTCTTTTTCTCTTAAATTCTTAATTCTTTTTAAATATATTTTTTGCTGCTTTAAAAAAACACTTAATATTAACTAATTGACAATAACTAATGAATTGATGTAATTTATTACAACTTTGCACTGCTGCAGAGCAACCCTGGTTCCAATTAATTTTAAATATTTTGCGAGTTTTTTTCGCACAGCTCAATTTTACAAAAACTATTTAATTTTAAAAAAGTAAAAATATTTTTGTTGTATTTCTTTTAAGATTTCCATTTAATTAAGTGTTTATTTTATAAATTTTTGCATTTATCAATATCGAACTGGAACTAGAACTGGAACCACCAAGCCGACGCCAGTTCATTTGGCGCGAAAGATGCAACAAGTTGCTTTCGGGACGTAAATTTCGTATTTTTTTTAATTTTTTCGCCATGGACGAGATCGCGCAGCTCAAAAAGCGCATCACGCAGTCCTTCAAGCTATGCGGCTTCTTAATCCGCTCAGAAAACAGCAATTTCCTCGCCGAACAACTCCTGCCCTTCGACACCGCCGAGCGCACCAAATGGCTCACCCAAATCACCGAAAACTTGCAAGGCCAAAAGCTAAAGACGCCGCATGTAGAGCTGCCAGCGCTAGAAAAAGCCATCAACGAGCTGAACCGCGTTGGCCTGGATGAAGGCGAAACCGTCTTTGCCCTCATCGATGCCTTCTCCGTGCCCCGTTTTCGCTACAACGCGCGCATCAAAAAGTTCGAGAAGGACAATCAACCGCGCCAACTGCTGAGCCAGCCGCGCATGAAGGCGGACTACCTGCAGCTGCGCTACTCCCTGCTCCTGCAGAAGACCCTGCGCCATGATCTATTCGCCCCAGCCGTGATCGAGGACGGCGTGTCCGCCGAGGCCCAGGCCAAGAAATTCAAGCTCCAATACGCGGAGAACCTGCTGGCGGCCTCGTCCATGAAAGAGGCCGTCATCCTGGGCCTCCTCACCCAACTCAAGGAAGGCAAATTCTACGTGGAAGACCCCACAGGCTGCGTGCCCCTGGACCTCTCCCGCACCCGCTTCCATGCCGGCTTCTTCTGCGAGGGCTGCTTCGTCCTGGCCGAGGGCAGCTACTCCAACGGCCTGCTCAAAGGTAAATCCCAGGATAGCCTCGTAGAAAAATCCTTAACTAATTGGCGTCTCTTCTAGTTGATGGCATGGGCTTCCCGCCGGCCGAGGCTGCCAGCAGCAGCCGCGCCTTTTTTGGCACTGCCAACACCTGGGGCGGCGAGTCCTCTAAACTGCTGAAATACTCCACCCGCCTGCAGGAACTGGAGCGCTCCAACACAGAAACCACCTTGGTGTTCCTGTCCGACGTGCGGCTCGACCTGCCCGTGGTGATGAAGAAGCTGCGCCAGCTCTTCGTGGGCTACGACTCCTGCCCGCCCCAGGCCATTGTCCTGATGGGTCCGTTCTCCACCAGCACTCGCAATTTCAATGAGCTGCGCCAGCACTTGGATGCCTTAGGGGCCCTGGCCGCCGGCTGTGATCAGCTGAAGAAGCTCACGGACTTGGTGCTTGTGCCTTCCTGCGAGGACCCCACGGCCCCGAATATCTTGCCCAGGGCCCCGCTGCCTGAGTGTTTGGTTGGCGGGCTGCGCAAGGCCTGGCCCCGCCTGCAGCTGGCCACGAATCCCTGCCGCCTGCAGTACTGCTCCCAGCAGATTGTGGTCTGCCGCCTCGACCTGATGGCCAAGTTCTGCAGGAACACGCTGCACTTTCCCGAGGACACGGCCAACATCGAGCATCATTTCGCGCGCACCCTCGTCTGCCAGAGCCACCTGGTGCCCATCCATCCCATAGCCATGCCCGTGCACTGGGATTACGACCCGGCGCTGTGGCTTTATCCTTTGCCCGATCTGGTGGTGATTGGGGACTCCTGCCAGAGCTTTGCCACCAGCCAGCACGGCTGCTCGGTGGTCAATACCGGCTCATTTGTCAAGTCGAAGTTCGCCTTTAAAGTCTACATACCCTCGACTCGGAGCATCGAGGACTCCGAGATTCCTGGGGACATGGACGTGGATTGACTTCGACTCTCATTTGGCTGTGTAAGTTTTTCCGCTTTTTCTTCCCCCCCCCCCTCCCCCTCTAAAAAAAAATACAACGCCGAGTCGGCCCCTTGGCGTATCCTGCGTGTTCCTTGTTGATAAGCGGCCAGTCGGGCATCATATGCGCCCAGCATGTGTTCGCCTGGCTGGCAGGCAATCTGCTTTTTACGGCCGCCGGTTGGGCTGTCTATTATTTTTCATGACTTAAAGCCGCTTGGGGAAAATATTGTCCTGCCGTCGACGAAGTGTCGTCTAAATTCAATTTGCCTGGCTGACGGGGAAGCTGAGGCGGCAATTTCCGTAATGCGTTTGACCTGAGGACATCAATTGGCCTGGTTTTTTTTTCCGTCCCCCCCCCCAAAAACGTTTTTTAAGACATCATTAGCCGGGCGGACACCCCGGGCGACTTGTATTGATTTATGATTTATGGCCAGGAACTTTGATAGTTGAAGAGCCGGGAAATCCAATTGTCCCGAGTGTCCGGGCGGCGCGGATTTCCTCGGCTAAGGAACTGAAAATCTTTCGGCTTCTGGTTCATTTAACTTGAAGAAATATTCAAATATGGTTTCCATTTTATCCGCCGCTCATAATTTTTTATGTCCTTGGTTGACACCATTTAAATTTCCACAACACAGCCTTCGATTTGTGCACTGAAGCATGTCCTGCGTCCGAAGATCAAACGGATTTCGAAACCCACTCAAGTGCATGTCCTGCGTTGGCCCAGCCAATTGGCCATATGCCAGGAGTCGAATTCCGTGTGATTCCCCCGAATCCTTTGTTTTAATTAACCGAAGGTGGGGTGATTTTTTTTTGCCATATGGTCAAAGGTTCCTTGAAGCCAATGCGACTTGTTTATAGAAAAATCAAAGCATCCTTTCCCCCCGATTTTCAAAGGATTTATTCTTCAGTTTTTATGAAAGAAAGCGCATAAATTTTCATAACCCTCGGCAACTTTGTGTGTGACGAGGGAAGAGCTTATAAAAGTCGAGTAAAAAGCGCGTTGATTGTCGCATAAAACCCCAAGGATCTGCGGTTTATATGTCCTTGTATCCTGGCCGGACGTACGCCGGCATTTACGGCTCAATTATCGGCAACAAAGCAAACAAACCGGCAGCCCCGGTCATATGGGGATTTCGTCGATAATTTGTCAGAAATCTGGACCACCCAGGCCGCATCCTGGGAGTCCTGGAGAAGCTTTCTGTGCTGGCCACGTGCCGCCCATTAATTTTGGGTGTGGTCTGTGACTTTTATCTGGGAGTTTGGCAGCCCGCAAAAGGACACGTGTCGGGCGATCAAATGTTTCTATTATTCGACTCGACTTTCGTCCTTTTTTTATTGTCTCCTGCTTTGGGAGATAAGAGCAGGGAAATTAAACTAAAGCGGCGAATCCGCGGCCTCCAAATTGATAACGAATTGCCCTTTGGGGAGTCCTTTGTGGCGGCTTCCATAAATTTTAATTGATTCCGTTTACACCCAAGTCCTTTTTGTCCTCCAAGACGTCTCATTAGTCTCCTGCTAATGCATCTTGATAGTCACCTTAATGTTCGACATAATTGAATTCTTCCCTGCGCCTGTCCTGGTTTTCTAATTAGAATCAAGGACCTCCCCCCACCTCATAAATCACCTGCGTTTGTGGTTCGAACAAAGCTCCTTGCTGATCTCAGCGCGTCAGCACAACGGACATAAGCCGATTTCATATTCGATTCCTGTCCGTATCCTTCGGACTGTCCGGCCCGAAATTATCATCTTCGCCCAAGTGGCTTGTACTTGTCAGCTCGCCTGCGAGTCCCCGCCCAGGACGAAAATATTTTCATTGTGTTTCAGCAGATTTCCCACTGCCCATCCTCGTCCTTTTCCCGTCTCTCTGGGGTTGAAATTGGTTTGTTTTTGGCCGCTTCATTGTTGCCGGGCTTTGTGAAATGCGATTACCTGCGTTTGCCCATTTGTAAGTTGTCCTTCGGCTGGGCCACCGAACCACCCAACGCGCCGCTGGGCCTTTCATGCTAATCGACTTTTGATTGTGTGTGCGAATCGCAGGCACTGCCGGCGAGAGGGTCAAAGTGGCGCCCATAAATAGGAATTTATGTGGGATTTTCTCCAGGATTTATGGGAGTGGGAGGGAAAGTTGATTTTCGGGCGCAACTCCCATCGCCGCCGGCTTTCATGTTCGTCGTGGGTTTTCCGTTTTTTTTTGGGGTATTCAAGGGTTCCAGGTGTTGATAGAATTTCACGGGGCTGGGAATTTACAAATTCGACATATTCGGGGATTTGTTTCATGGAAAATCTAATTGGCAGATTT